>JAOYNC020115881.1:0-29421 GCA_025802115.2 Bertia moriformis
GACGCGGTAGGGGTCTGGAGGGGTAGCTGGTGATTATTTGGACATTAAAAAACAAAAGACAACATATTAAAAAAAAAAAAAAAAAAAGTTAAGGCCTGGTCGCTGAGAGGCAATGCGAACAGCGAGCCTAACCAAAACAGTATGAAGAATACAAGACAGTTGCCAAGTACCGCACCATATCGTCAGAATAAGAATAGTAATCCAGAAAAAAAGATAAAAAGATGCAAAATTGCATAAGAATAACAAATCCTCGAGATGGTATCAAAAAACGGAATATGTTCCCCCGATTCGCTGACGATTGGTCGAGCTGGCCGTGAAGTCATGAAGATCGTAAGCATCATCTCAAATATGGGTACATGGAACAGGAGCTGACAAGGCTCTTGAAAGGGAACAATGTCAACGAGATCAGAAATAGGCGTACAGTGGGCCTTGAGCCCCAAAGTTACCGGCCGGCTGCTGCGCCGTCGGAGTAGTGTAAAGACTTCCAGAGCTGTCGCTGGCTCCACCTGAGGACGCGTTGGAACCGGAGCTTGAGCCCGAGGCCGGGGTGTAGTTCTGGTTGCCAAATTGACGGCCAAGACTGGGGGGTGCGAAAGCGTTTTGTTGGTATATCAATGGCTTCGGAGCTCCCTGCAAGGGTCCAGGAAGCTGAGCCGAGTTCATTTCATTGGGTGCTACCTGGCCGCTGGTGGCAGCATTGCCCCTTCCTGAACTTTCGGCGGCCATGATCTTGCCCGCAATGCGGCGTCCATGGGGAGTCTGGCGGATAGCAGGCAGGATTGGGCGGATGGATTCCACGACGTGGGCGCGCATCTCGGGATCGGAAAAGTCCATAGCGGTCTGCACAACGTAGTTGGCAAACGAGTCACGCAACATCCTCTCCAATTCATTTCCGGCGAGCATCTCTTCAATCAATTGACGACGCATCTTGGGATCAGCAGTCCGCAGGCACTTCTCGATCACATTGGAACTGAACTTCTGCTTGGAAAGGGCAGGGATATGGCCACGGAACGATTGGCAAAGAGGCTCGGTGAAGTGCGGCTCAGCTAGGTCTAGAATGTACTGAACGACATAGTTTCCAAACGGATCCTGGACCAACGAGAAAGCGTTGGCCGTGATTTGCGCAATCAAGCGGGCGCGCTGCTCTCCCGAAGCATGGTCAATACAACGCTGCAAAACGCAGCATCCGTGGCGATGGGTGCCAACTACAACGCAATTCCCACCAACAGCATCGTACACAAACTGAGCATCCTCAGCCGATAGCCGGTTCAGGCACTTCTGGATCACGTGGTTTCCGTTCAGGTCCTGTACCAGCGCCACAACATGGTTCTCTAGAGAGCGGATAACGGTGCGAGTTTGCTCGAGAGTCGAAACGAATTCGATCATCTTCTGCAGCGCACGCGTACCATGCTGATTCAATGCAATCTTGACGAGCTCGGGAGCGGCGTTGTTAATTAAAGCTGTGCGCTGCTCATCATTGGAGTATTCGAGCAGCTTCTGACAGAGGTAGTTTCCAAAAGGATCGGTCATCAGCTCGACAACATGGGGATGGGTCTCCTCAAAGATCAACTGAATGTGCTCAGGGGTGCGTTCCTCCAGTTTTCTCTGCAGATACCGGCAACCATGCTGGTCCTTGCACAGGCTATACAGTTCGCCACGGTAGTGCTCCAGAGGAAAGTTCGCGAAGCGAGAGAGCTGGGACGACTCCCCGTCCCCACTGCGCCGCGCACCAACAGTACCCCTGGTCGGGGTGTCATTGACCCGGAAGCCACCATATGGCCCATAACCCGCGAAGGAACCAGGGGGATTGTAGTTAGGAACCTGATTATTGACTTGCATGGCATTACCAAGATAGGGTTGCATGCCGTAGCCGTAGAACGAATTGGGAACATTGGTCAACGGAGTGGCTGTGGTCGAGCCAGGGGCAATAGGGTTGGAAGCGGTCGTGTTGACTTGAGGACCAAATGGGGCGGCACTAGCCTGCAGTGTGGTGGTCGAGGACTGCGAGCTCGGCCGCTGGGCATCCTCGTGGTCGGGTGAATCCCTAGTTTGGTGGAAGCGGCCTTGAAACACGTCCGCATGAGCTCTGGGTGGCGTGATAGCGGGATCGAAATCATTGTCCTTGACCGTGGGGAGGTCATTGGTCGAGTACGATGATTGCAGGGAAGTAGGTCGGCTGGAAGCTGTTGACACCGCGTTCTCCCGGGTGTCCTCATTGCCAAAGAACAGATTAGCTTCGAGCGAGTGCCGGGCAGCATGACGAGCAGCGTTGACACCAGTGGAGCGGTTATCGCCCGAGGGGCTGCTCAGCTGATGGTTGAGGCGGAACATATTGAGCGTGCTCTGGGGCATGCTTTGATGCGAGGCACGGTGACGGTTGTGAGCGTTCCAAGATTCTGGATTTGGAGTACGCGAGTTGGCCAAATCCAAAGCGTCCGGATTAGCCGACAACTATGTTTATAGGTTAATGACGGATCGATTGAGAAATATGTTTTGGATCTTTGATACTTACTAAACCGGATTCGTCTCCGCGAGATAGAGTGGGGAACTTGTCGTCAGGCTCGGTCAACTTGAGATAACTTTTGATGTCAGGAGTGGGAATTCTGTCTTCGTCCCTCAGGGTGTCCCTGTCGTCGTCGTGGGGAAACAGATACTTGGCTGCAGAGAAGGAATCGAGGCCAGAAGAATTGCTGAAACCAGGGGCAGGAGCGTTAGCGCGAAACTGCGACAGGTTTGCGGTGGGCATGGAGTAACGGTGAATACTGGAAGAGAGTCAGCGGGGTGAATGACAGCAACAGAGATGAAGACATGAGGGGTGATGTTTGAAGTGAATGCAAAACCAGCAAACCATAGGCAGAAACCCCAGCCTCAGCCGCAGGTAACCACAGACCTCAGATCTGTGTTTGGTTTTCCTTTTCCAGAATGCATGTCGTCATATAGGAGAGTTTTAAAGAGATAAGAGACTTACGCAGGCCCAGGGCGGAAAGGAGAGGACAACGGCTCGTTGCCAAAGTCCTCCTTCTCAGAATTTCTTCGAGAGCCAGGAACAGAATGCACCGAGAAGCGGTTGGTTGGCGTCTGTGCGCCGTTAGGAGACGAGGTCATTTGATTAGATGGAGCAAAGACGTTGAAGAAGCCTGGGGATGAAGTGACGCTGGAGGTAGAGAAACGGGTTGGGCGCGAGAAACCCGCTGGGAAGCCATTGTCATGATACTCTGGCGGGGTTGTTGGTTCACTGACAGGACCTGGGATACCTGCTTTGGCCAAATCCCGTGCTAGCTGGTCCATTTCCTGCTTTTCTCTCTCGTGCTGCAAGTCCAGAAGTTTCATGTCCTCTTCAAACCGCCGTCTTTGTTCGCGCATGTATTCGATGTGCTGACGCTTCTTCTCGAACTAGAAATCAATGGTCAGTATTGGAAAGACAATGAGAAATGACAAAGCTAAAAATTCAATATCATTGGATCAACAATGAGAGGCTCACGAGCTTGGTTTTGTAAGAGTTGTTTGTCTGCAGTGGCAGGTCAGCTACAATAACGGAGCGATGCCAAGAAACAAGACTGCAAGGCAAAGATGCAATGGAGAAAAAAGCGACTTACCGATGACACCAGTTCCTGAGGATCTGGCACATGAGGAGGATTCCCCGGCTGACTGAAATGGTTCCACGAGGACAGCTTGCTGGAATCTGTGGTGAAGCGGCGGTGCAGATTGGCGCGCACATCGCTCGACGGACGCGAAAAGGCCGATGCCATATTGGGGTGACCGGCGGGGGCCATGGTCGTATAACCCGTGTAAGGGGACTCGGAGGGAGGCGAACGAGGAGAAGGGAAACGCAGTTCATCGAGGCGCTCACTCAATCCGCTTTTGAAAGCCATGATGGGTGATCAGGGAAGAATACCCTATCTGAAGGTGCAGAGGGAGCAGTCAGCACGAGGTGTGATATATATAATTCATCAATATATCAGAGACAGAAACAAGGGGGAAGAGAAGGTGAGAAAGCGGCCAAGGAGACAGCGACACATAGACACACGCATCCACACCGCCAACCGATTGACGATTGTACTCTATCTGGAGAACAGGGAAAGTAGAAGAGAGGGTGTTTGTGTATGTCTCTGGGTGCCTCGGAAGGTGTTGCAAGTAAGGAGGTTGTGAGAGGGGCTGGAGAGGGGAGACCAGAAGCAAAGAGCAGCGGATGATCTGGCGGACGATCTGCGACAAAGGGAGTCAGACTCACAATGAACGCCTCGGAAAGTGGTATTTCTTTCTCTATGATCTGGTTGTTCTTCGGCTTTCTTTATTCTCGAAAGGTTTCTCACTGAAATGGGGAGGAGAGCGAAAGAGGAACGCGAGGAAAAGGGGCGGGCGGTTCGCAGATGAGGCGAGCTGTTGATGTTGTTCCCTAACAGCCATGCGGAGATCTCGATCAGCCCGAGTTGATGAATCAGAAGAGAAAACAGGCGCTGGTATTTACAGAGTGAACAAGTACTCCGTACAGCCCGATTTTCGTATTGACCAGAGAAATCCGAAGTTGACTTAATCGATAAGGATAGCTGAAGAAGGATGGTTATTGACTAGAATTGGAGGCTCGACAGGTGGAAGAGACAGCGGAAAAGGCAGCAGGAGAAAAAAGAGAGATAGAGAGAATGAAAGAGGAATCGGATGGAAACGAGAGACGACGCGACGATGAATCGATACTTATTGGGGATTGTGATAGAGCGAGCGATGGCCAGAGAGCGACAGAACAGAGCGGGGAGAGAGATTGACCAGACCAGAGGGAAGTCGAGGCTGAATTGAGCTGATCGGGTCGGTATCTGTACTGTATTACAATACAGATATTACTATGTTCTATGTTCTACTATCGACTACACTATTTAATACGACATTAATCGCTTTTCTTCTTCTCTCTTTTTCTAATTAATTAATTGATATCCTGTTAGATCGATGGATCTTCGGCGCGCGATTCGGTGTTATTATGTAAGCAATGTATAAGTACGATACAATACAGAGTACTCTTTGACTACTTGTACAACACTACTATCCTGAAGACATGATATACTTGTACAGAGTGAGTAACAATTGCCTTGTAAGAAGCTATCAAACACCTGCCCTGATGGTGCGCTGGCCTCCATGCATCTCTGACAGGCCAAGTCACTCCCGCCGGTGCCTGGATCATCTGTTTTAATTTGCTATCGCAGGCTAACGGCTGTAAGTCATCCGGTCATATTGACAGTGCCTGATGCCATACTCATAGCCGCTATGATTCTCGACCAACAGGTGCATGTGCAGTTGGGATATCAACAGATTCTACACCATCGATTTCACTGCAAAACTGCTCTATTTTCTGTCCATGGTTCGTCAAACCACGGTTAACCTCAAGAAAAGCCCTTTCAGTCCCGCAACGGGTCAGTTCCGTTCTCCATAAGAAACGTCGAAGAAACCGAAAAGAAGAATCCCCGAGATTAGCTTTGTTTGGTCCATGGTTGCCAATCCGCGCGAAAAAGCGGTGTCTTTGCCTCTCACACCAATCACTGCCAGCCACCTTGCCAAATTTTTTGCATGATCTTCTGGTTTAATCTGCAATATTTCATGCCTGACTGACGGCGCAGACGGAATGCTCTCTTGAAGCCCGCGGCTGACTTGTCATTCTCATCATCTTCTTGTTCCTTTGTTATCCCCGCTGGCTGGCAGAGCACGGTCCACTGCTAATTGCATCATTCAGTGCCTTTTTCTTATCCCGTCCGTTTTGACTCAATTGCCTCCTCGTTCAGTCATTCCAGTTCCCATTAATCGGCGTCGAGTCAGTGGCAAACAAATGGCGGTCAAACATGAGATTCGTTATTGTCCAGGGTACCGAATCCCTTGTCTTGGTTCAAGCGTGTCTGACGATATGAATACCCGGATAAAGTGTTTGATCGTACCCGAGTAAACTTTATGACCTACATGAACAACGCCGTGCGGTGGGTAGTCTTCTCCGCACGGCCATGTAGGTCAGTACGTATATGTATGTATGCCTTGCGGAAGCATCAGCATCAGTACGTACTGTGTATATTATTCCACGCTGCACACGGTACATGCACGGTGACAGAAATGAGCATTACAGAGTACCTACTTGTACAGGGTGCAGCTTCATTCCGTGGCATTGGTGAATTGGACGTATCAAATGCATATCGGATGTTCATGCGGAGCAGGAACACGGGGAACACGGGGTTCGATAAGGTGACTCGCTGCTTCGGCTGTTGGCATACGGCCTTCAGACGATATGTTTATCCGGGTTCTGTGGTAATTGATAAGGTATAGGACCAGAAAAAGTACTTTACTCTTGTGGTGCTGCGTATTGCCTGTAATTACACATCCGATTACAGCGCTGATTGTGCCACTGCCAGGCACAGCTATACAATAATAACTCTTTTCTTAATGTCAATATCATCAGGTGTCCTGTCCTCTACAGTGTAGTTCTATATAGAAATTCTAGACTCTATAAGGTCCTCTGGACAATCATTCATGATGATCATCTTAGACACATCGGGGAATATCGCTCCGATCAGATTATATTTTTCTATCAGTAATTCGCACAATCGCTAAAAATGAACGATGGGCTCCTGATATCCCCACAAACTGATAACATTTCTGGGGTCCCTATGTATCTGGGGATATCTTCGATTGAGAACTTGCACCTCACTTGACTTCAATCCCTCCACAATCGATAAAATGAATCTAAAACCGCCCCGATATATCCTCGCCAGCATCCTCTGCTCATGCGGTGGTTTGCTTTTCGGGTATATCTAGCGATCTTCATTAACTGGAGAACAAAACACTGACTCTAATAGAATGGACACGGGCATCATCGGTCCTGTCACTGTCATGAAGCCTTTCATCGCCCAATTGGCAACCAGTCAGCCACCGTCCATGGTCTGATCGTCTCGTCCATTCTCATTCCCGCTGCGATATCCTCGTTTTTCGCGGGCTATCTAGCAGATAAACTAGGACGACCTACGGGGATTAGCATTGGTGCGTTGGTTTTTGGTATCGGCGCTGCTCTGGAAGCTGCTGCGGTTCATTTGGCCATGTTTATCGTGGGGAGGTGTATTGAGGGCATTGGGGAGGGGTTGTATTTGGGGACATTGGTTGTGTGTGTCTACATGTCTTCTATTAGCGGAAGTGTACTGACATCTCTAGGTATATCTGTGAAATCTCCCCGACCAGCGTCCGGGGTGCGCTGACGACCGGTCCGCAATTGCTCATTACACTTGGCTTGGTGACAGGCTTTTTCACCTGCTACGGAACTTCACGTATCGAATCGTCATTCTCATGGCGGACGCCTTTTATCCTATTAACCTGTTTGTCCGCTGTCTTCTCCGTTGCCACATATCTGTGGCTTACCCCTTCACCTCGATGGTTGACCCTTCACGGCCGGAAGTCCGAAGCCACTGAAACTTGGGACCTACTTGGCGTTGGTCTAGCGGAACGAGAGAAGGTTGAAATCGAGGAGATTCGGGAATCAGGATCGAATATGCGTCAAGCAGAGCTCGAACGCCAGCATGCTAAGACTGTAAGACCTCAGAAATCAACCAAGCATGGCTTCTTCGATCTCTTTTCTCGGGATGTGCGGACACGCACTGCACTTGCAGTTTTTCTCATGGGGATGCAGCAGCTCAGCGGGATTGATGGAGTTCTCTATGTAAGTTACTCCTTTGCACGTAAGAACGCATAACTGATCGTCCGACAGTACGCCCCCCTCCTCTTCGAACAAGCCGGTCTGGCCTCCTCAGAAGCCAGCTTTTTCGCCTCTGGTGTCTCTGCCATAGTAATCTTCGCTGTGACTATTCCCGCCCTTATCTGGGCCGACAAATGGGGCCGCCGACACAGCATCATCTACGGCGGGCTCGGGCTTAGCATCACAATGTTTCTAATCGGCGCGCTATACGCTTCTCAAACTGTGCACGGCTCCACCGGCGCCGGTCGCTGGGTCATCATCGTCTCCATCTACATCTTCGCCGTGATCTACTCCCTTAGCTGGGGGGTGGGGATAAAGATCTACGCGGCTGAGATCCAGCCGCAGCGCACGCGCGCATCCGCGACGAGTCTCGCGCACGGAAGTAACTGGTCGACTAACTTTCTGGTTGCGTTGACGACGCCGATTTTGTTGTCGACT
Source organism: Bertia moriformis (assembly GCA_025802115.2). Taxonomy (NCBI): domain Eukaryota; kingdom Fungi; phylum Ascomycota; class Sordariomycetes; order Coronophorales; family Bertiaceae; genus Bertia; species Bertia moriformis. Next base: position 8,150 of record JAOYNC020115881.1, read on the forward strand.
AGTAGTTTTGAGGCGTATTTTCTGTTCGCGGGGTGTACGTTTCTCACTGCGTTTGTGTGTGCAGTGCTCATGCCGGAGACCAAGGGGAGGTCTTTGGACGAGATTGAGGAAGCGCTCAAGTGGAAATTTGTTGGAAAGCAGAATTTGGCAAAAGTATTTCCTCTTCTTAGATAGAATTGCATAGCTCCGTACATAGAGCAATAGAGTAGACAGTCTAACCGTATTCGGAAGCCCCGCTTACATAATTTGTCCCTCCGCCATGGCCGTTGATAAAAAAGATAAAATTGCTCACTCGCCATCGCCAACTGCCTCTCAACCAGCAATTCCAGTTGCATCGCTGTAGATTGCAACTCGTCTCTACATTCTCTACGTTGCCAGTGGCCATGCCCCCTCGCAGGAGGCCCCAGGCTTCCGCAGCCGCAAACACAGAGGTATGACAAAGTTCTCCGCACAGCTACCTTTAGATGACTAGCTAACATGCGATAATTTTTTTTGTTGGAATAGGCTGCAAGGAATGCTGCTCCAGGACGAAAGCGACCCACTCAATCCAAATCGGCTTCTACTTCAGCGCAGTCTGCGCAAGCCATTGAACAACAGCAGCAGGATGGCCCGGCAGAAAAGCACGAGCCGTACATTCCCTACCCGTATCACCATCGGGATCCGTTCGATGCGCTGCTCGAACCTTTCTACTATAACAAGTCTTTAACGGATCCGATTAATACGGCCCAGGATAAATGGAACTTGCTCCCGGCGTTCCTGAAAGTGAAGGGATTGGTCAAGCAGCATATCGACTCGTACAATTACTTCGTCGAAGTGCAACTGAAGAAAATCGTCGAGTCAAGTTCCACGATCCGCAGCGACGTTGACCATAACTTCTACATCAAGTTCACCGATATTTACCTCGGTTCTCCCCGCCGTGCAGACGAACCGCAGGACGCCGGGTTCAACGTCGAGTCTACTGTGTCGCCGCAGGAATGCCGACTTCGTGATACGACGTATGCCGCGCCGATTCGCGTTGATTTTGAATATGTCCGTGGTCGGCAAAGGGTCATCAAGCGGGGTGTCTCAATTGGGCGTATGCCTGTCATGCTTCGAAGTTCAAAATGTGTGTTGGCGAACAAGACGCCGTCGGAGATGACTGTGCTTAATGAGTGTCCGCTTGATCCGGGTGGTTATTTCATTGTCAACGGTACGGAGAAGGTCATTCTTGTGCAGGAGCAGTTGAGTAAGAACCGTATCATTGTTGAGACAGATGCGAAGAAGGAGATTGTACAGGCTTCTGTTACTAGGTGAGGATTCTTGTTTCTGGAAGAGGACTCCCAATTGCTAACAGTGTACAGTTCATCGAACGAGCGAAAGTCTAAGAGTTATGTCGTCTTCAAGAAAGAGAAGCTTGTCGTTAAGCACAACGTTTTGAATGAAGATATCCCAATTGTTATTCTCCTCAAGGCAATGGGTATCCACACCGACAAAGAGATGATGCTTCTCGTTGCCGGTGTCGATAAAGTGTACCAGGAGGATTTCGCCATCAACTTCGAAGAAGCGATTAAACTGGGCATCCACACGCAACAGCAAGCTCTTGAATGGATTGGCGCGCGAATCAAGATTAACAGGAAGCAAATGTCATACCGCCGGACCCATGTTCAGGAGGCAGTGGAGGCCATCGCATCTGTCATAATTTCGCACATCGAAGTTAAGAACATGAACTTCCGCCCCAAGGCCCTGTATGTGGCGCACATGGCGCGTCGTGTGCTGATGGCAAAGAACGACGATACTCTGGTGGATGACCGTGACTACCTAGGTAATAAGCGACTGGAACTGGCTGGTCAGCTGCTGGCGTTGCTGTTTGAAGACCTGTTCAAGAAGTTCTGCTTTGATATCAAAATGAACATCGACAAGGTTTTGAACAAGCGCAACCGAGCAGAGCAATTTGATGCCTGGAGTGTCATGAGTATGCATGGTAATCACATCACCCAAGGAATGAACCGTGCCATTTCCACGGGTAACTGGAGTTTGAAGCGTTTCCGTATGGAACGTGCCGGTGTCACCCACGTTCTCAGCAGATTGAGTTACATTGCTGCACTCGGTATGATGACCCGTATCAGCAGTCAGTTCGAAAAGACAAGAAAGGTCAGTGGTCCCAGAGCGCTGCAACCATCCCAGTTTGGTATGCTGTGTCCAGCAGATACGCCCGAAGGTGAAGCATGTGGTCTAGTCAAGAACCTGGCTCTCATGACACACATCACCACCAACGACGAAGAAGGTCCTGTTCGGAACTTAATTTTCATGCTTGGTGCGGAAGATATCCAAACCATTGGTGGCAAGGAGTTGTATGCACCTGGCTGCTATACGATCTCAATCAACGGTACGCCAACGGCACTTACACGGCGTCCAAAGTACTTCCTCGACGCCTTCCGACGACTGCGTCGAATGGGCAGAATCTCCGAGTTTGTCAGTATCTTCATCAACCACCACCAGCGGGCGGTGCATATCGCAACAGATGATGGTCGGATTTGCAGACCTCTCATCGTTGTCGAGGATGGCAAGTCCAAGGTCACAACGCACCACTTGGAGAAACTCCGGGATGGAACGATGCAGTTCGACGACTTCCTCGCACAGGGCTTGGTGGAATATCTCGATGTGAACGAAGAAAATGACTCGCTCATTGCCATATACGAAAAAGACATTAGCGAGACCACAACACATCTCGAAATCGAACCGTTCACCGTCCTCGGCGCAGTCGCCGGTTTAATCCCCTACCCACACCACAACCAGTCGCCGCGTAACACGTATCAATGTGCAATGGGTAAACAGGCCATTGGTGCCATCGCATCGAACCAGTTCCTCCGCATCGATTCAATCCTCTACCTCATGGTATACCCCCAGAAACCAATGGTCAAGTCGCGGACAATCGAACTGACCAAATACGACCACCTCCCTGCCGGACAAAACGCCATGGTCGCAGTCATGAGTTACTCTGGTTACGATATTGAAGATGCCCTCGTCCTGAACAAAGGCTCCGTCGACCGCGGTTTCGGACGATGCCAGGTCTTCCGCAAATACGTAACAAACCTAAAGAGCTACTCCAATGGCACAAAGGACCGTCTCGACCCCCCACAGTACGAGAACGACGCGCCTATCCGCAAACACGCCCTCCTCCAAAGCGACGGTCTCGCCGCCGTTGGCGAAGCAGTCAACGCAGGCGAAGTCTACATCAACAAATCCACCCCAGACCAAGCACACTCCTCGGGCATCACAGGCTCTGACCTAGGCCGCCCCGTCAGCTTTCAACCAACCCCGATGACCTACAAACTGCCCGACCCCGCGCACATTGACAAGGTCATGGTCTCAGCCACAGAAGGCGAAAATCAACTCATCAAGGTGCTCACGCGTCAAACCCGCCGCCCCGAAGTCGGAGACAAATTCTCCTCCCGCCACGGCCAAAAGGGTGTCGTAGGTATCATCGCGGACCAATCCGATATGCCCTTCACAGACTCGGGAATCAACCCAGACATCATCATGAACCCTCATGGTTTCCCCTCCCGCATGACAGTAGGGAAAATGCTCGAGCTCGTCGCCGGAAAGGCAGGCGTGCTAGCCGGCCACCACGGCTACGGCACATGTTTCGGTGGAACACCCGTTGAAGAAACATCGCGCATACTCGTCGAAAAGGGCTTCAGCTACGGTGGAAAGGAATACCTCACCTCGGGTATTACAGGCGAAGCCCTTCCGTTTTATGTGTTCACAGGACCAATCTACTACCAGAAACTGAAGCACATGGTCCAAGACAAGATGCACTCTCGTGCCCGCGGTCCCCGTGCAATGCTCACCCGACAACCCACCGAAGGACGTTCGCGAGATGGAGGTCTCCGTCTCGGAGAAATGGAACGTGACTGTCTAATCGCGTACGGAACATCCCAACTCTTGCTCGAGCGGTTGATGATCTCGTCTGACCGCCATGAAATCGACGTCTGTGAGACGTGTGGGTTCATGGGGTATTTGAACTGGTGTCAGCGGTGTAAGTCATCGCGTGGGGTGGTGAAGATGGCGATTCCATATGCGGCCAAGTTGTTGATTCAGGAGTTGATGAGTATGAATGTCACGGCGCGGTTGAAGTTGGAGGATGAGTTTCCCGAATCGAAGGGGCGGTAGTTTTTCGTCCGGGTAAGACAAAATAAAATAGCATAGCGTGATTTTGGCGCTGGTTTGTATATATCCTTGCATTGGCGGCGATTTGGTTGGCTAGATAGGATTGGCATTTGATTCCAATACTGATCAATAGTTATATTACTTGAACCCTAATAGTAAACCTAACAAAGACAACTGATAATCACAGGCAATTTATCCCAACGTGCAACGTCCAACGTCCACTCCTTATATAACTAAATATTCACCTTCTTCGAATCCCAAGCGACAGCAGTATACTTGGTAAACTCAATAACCTCCTTAAGAGCCTGAGCATGCCACCTCTTCGCCTCACTCATCGAAAACGGCAAATTGGACTGATTCTGGAACCCCATCGACAACTTGTCCAACGAGAGATTCAAACTCAAAATCTCATCATAATCCGCCCCCTGGAACGCCCAATCCAGCCTCTGCGGAGGAACATTAGCAGTCGACAAAATCCGAATATTCGGATCGACGAGGAAAAACGAAAACGCCTTTACGGTACCGGTCCTGCTGTTGTCCAGCAGCTCCATTCCTTCGTACCGGTGCTGCACCGTGCTCGGGAACATGACCATGCGGTTCAGGAAGCAGCGGATCTTGCCGGGTTCTTGGATCGCTGCGTCACCGGGGCTTAGGCCGAAGATTTGTTTGAGCCAGACGGTGTCTTCGGGGCGGTGCTCGACTTCGCCGAGGGTGGTTGTTTCGGCAAGGTGGCGGAAGGCCATTAATGGGACGGTGACGTTGTCGAGGTCGATGGTGACGAAGGCTGAGGCGATGACATGGTCGTTCTGGGATCGTTAACGCGTGAACAAAGAGAAGGACGGGGATAGGGGGAGCGGGATTACCATCTGGCCTGCACCGTGCCATCCGGACTCAAACATCGGCTTATCAGGCGACAAGTGGATATTGAAAATCCGTAAAATTAGCTGAAGGCCATGCTTCGCGTAGTCCTTACCAAGGAGAACTTCTTGCTCGACTCGAAGAGGGGTTGATAAGTCCATGGGTATATTGTTCATCATCCACTGAGGAACTGCCCAGGGAATGAATTTCCCACAATCAGGCTGGACGGCCTTCAAGTTTGCCATACGCCAACTCTGCAGGCGATCCTCGAACTCGATCTCGGCTTCCTTTTCACCGGGTTTTGGCATCTGTTCCTCTACCTCCTTCGGCAGAGGATAGTATTCTGCTTTTCTGTATTCGATCCGTGCTCGTGAATGAAGCATATCCTTCAAGGGCGTCAGTGTGATCTCAAGCTGGTCGGTCACTTTGTTAAATAACTCCTCTATGAGCTCATACAGTTCACTGTATTTTTCGGGGTGCAAGTTGTTGATGTAGCTCGTAATGTGCCATTTGCCATCCTCTCCCAGGTTCATCTCAAACGGAAGCGTTTGAAATCGCCGGCTGTACGGCCTGATCGCGATATCAGTTTGCGTCGCAACCCTCGTCGTGATATCCTCTCTGGTGATCCCGGTTTCTTCAGGAACGGGAATTATTTCTCCCTGTCCGATGTATTTCAACGACTCCTCAATACCGATAATCTTGTCTGGCAGGACACGAGATCGGCCATATACGAGGCAGCAGAATGCCACGGGGATAAGGTCTTCTTGTTTGTAGTCAGTCCCGGGGTTGTAGAATCGCATTTCCTGCGGAACATCCTCGAGGCGATTGACGGCATGCAGGAGCCTAACGCGGAAGTCGTCGTTTATGTTGATGTCGGACTTGGTGACATCCCCATTGTACAGGGCGATTGCGCCGCTGTGTTCATAGAGGGCGGATTTGAATCGGAGCTCGTCGATGATCCAATTCGCCATGTTCGGAGTGATATCTGGTTCGTTCTCCATTACGTCCTTCTTCCATGCTTCCGCAACATCATTTTCGTGGATCTAATTTGATCAGCAAGGTAAGGTCAGCATCAGTGGTGGTTCATCAACATACCTTTCTGTACCATTCGGGCGTATCCGTGATGCCCTCCATTATTCTCAGCATGTTGAACTCGCGAATTGTCTGGATAGGTTGGCTGAATTTTATGTTAAAGAAAATACTCCTGTAGAACACAGCCTGAAATGATGAATGTCTGGACATACTCTGCATTTCCTTGTCTGATGTCACGATCATCATTGGCATTTGGGAATAGACTCCTGTTATAGATACCGTATATATTCTTTTGCATCGGTGCGAAATCCAATGGCAGTCCATACCCAGGTCGCAGGAATGGGTTATCCTGTACATCAAGGTCATTCATAGGGGTTTGCTCTTGGGATGATTGTTTAAACATGATGACCACTGTATTGAACGTAGTTAGTCCTGGAACATGAGGTAGGGCTAGCGATGGTGATTAGGAACAGAAACAACTCACCCAAGCTAACAATCCTGCAAGCTGATGAGTAATTAATTCGTGAGAACTGCGGTGTTAAGGCCCCTTGAGGTGACGATTGCGCTTATCCTGGTCAGAAGGTTTCCGCGCGAAAGATTTGATGTGAGAAAAGGGAGAGCAAGGTTGAAAAGAGAAGAATCTCGACATATGGACTTCATCAATGGTCATATCCGGAGCCCACGGCGATGAGCCAGGGGTGCTTTAATTCATGGTGGAGGTAAATATGAAATAAGCCGTCCCTTCCGAAACGGCCCAGAAACAAACATGCCCTTGCAGACACCATTGCTAAAGTAGAACGAACATGTAATGTCGAAACTGTTTTGAAAACATCGCGGAGGTCGCCTCCGAAGTATACTGACGGACCAGAAACGCGGAACCATGAGATCACAATTGCGAGGTTTAGATGAACTAAGGGACTGAACTCCGTAGAACTATCGAGAAAAATCGGGGGTATGCGCTACGACTTTTCTTGTGAATAAGCACTCATGCCCTGGTGAACAGGTACTTCTGCACGATGCCCCAGTACCGCTCGGGATCAGCCCTCATATGGCTCACATGAGGAGAACCAATGAACTTTTCGCGACGCACATAACACCCCATAGCTTTTGCCTGGTAGGCATGTCTCTCCACATCTCTCCAGTCCACCAGGTCATCGGCGTCCGAATAGATATAGCACCTTCTGGGTCTGCCTTTCGGATCGATCCCATGAAGTATACGGCTATCATTCATTGCATCCCGGGCCGTGGTGATAGCGTCTTTCGTGCCGGTGAATCTTCGGAAAATTGCATTCAAGAACAAAAATGCGTATAAGGCGACTTTGAGGAGAAATCGCAGGATCAACATTCCTGGAAACGCGAACGAAAAGGCTTTCATGACGCCGCTGACGGTTGTTGTTCCGGGTGCGCTGTCGAAGATCATGGACGAAACGCGCAGCGGGCTGCCTGTCAACTCTTCATATGTCGCAAGCAGATTCGTCGTCGAAGAGACTCCTCCGTTCGAGAACATGTGCAGATATACTGGGTCTCCGGGGGACGAAGAGGCCCGAATAGCTTCAACAGCCGACATGACCCGAGCCTGCTGAACATCTTTCGAGGCACCAAAAAGAAAGTCATTAGATGAGCTCAGGACAAAGATGATCCTGGCTGCAGGTGCCAGGCGTCTATATTCGAGAACGTATTTGGCCAATGCCCGTGGAGGAGCGTTCATCCAGAAAGCGAGAACGATCGTCTTCGGATATTGCCCCTTATATTTGACAGTTTCATCAGGCTCCTGGAGATATACAGAAGGGGAGAGCTGGGAAAAGGATGCCAAAGGTTGCTGCACGTCCAAGGGTTTGCCTGCCATGATGAATCTTGATAACGAGCGACTGGATTCAATATTGTAATAAAAAGAACGTAATGAGGTATTACCTCTGAGGTATCCCAGTGCAGTAATTAGAGCTAATCGGAGTAGGAAGGAGTTCTTAGCAGAGTACGATTGTCGCACCTTCCTTCCGGTTAATATAGAAACCGCCCCCTAACCCCTGGCTGTTTCATGGTGCCTGAGGCACAAATCGCTCCGTCGCGCAAGGACATCCCTATAAATAACTTTACACCGTTGGCTACTAGACAATCAACAAAATACAGAACTACAAGGCAGATCACTATCTTGGGTAATTAGTAGACATATAGTTCAAGAGGAACTAAGTTTGACTCAAACGCTATGTTCTAACTGTGGCTACTACTGAGATATATACTTGACGACCCACCTTGGCCGTTCCTGCCAGGGTAGTGAGAGCTTAAAAGGAGAAACTAAAGAAACATCACTTCGATATAGTCGAGCGGGTAAAGTATGTAGAGAATGTATAATACCCTTCGGAGACGATGGAGACAAAACGGCCCTAACTGAGGTTCACCAACTTGTCTAGCGTATAATATCGCGCGACCTGCTGCGTCTTTGCCTGCTCCACCTTAAAACCAACCAGTTCCCCAAGGACCTGGCATTCTATCTCACCCAGGAGCCCAGCACGCTCTTCGATAGGCATAAACGGTCCGTAGTACCTGGAATCAATGAAGGTCCAGTAAACCTCATCGAACGTGGAACGGGACCTTGCCGCAAGACACCCAAAATCATCCATCATGAAAGGACTGTTCCATAGTTACCCGAGCCAAGGTCTTTCAAGTACTGGGATTGAGGTATCCTGGCGCAGATGGTTCATTACGGCCACCTTGTTCTAGGCATCTTCGGTGCAAGATACCGCTCTTCCTAGTGCAGTGAACCATACGATTGCTTCAAACCCGTCCTCATTGAACAGTAGCATATGTTGAATGCGCCTTCCCCCCCAACAGCGAGCGTCTTTTTCTCTCGCTTTTCCCTGGCGGTGTTTGTTGACAGATTCAATTGCCGGCTGCTCAGGATCATTGTTTAGCAAAAAACGAACCCATATCATAAAGTTTTTGTCTTGTTGCTCTTCTGCGACATGGTCGAAATACACCTGTCTTCTCCTAGGTCGATGTCTACCAGGTTCAGGAGCTGAAGCTCAATATGTATCAAAGGATCGGAATACGGAAGAACCAGATGTTCTATATTAAGCGCAACGGATGTATCCGGGGATCACCAAAGCTCACTATTTCGAGTCATCAACCCGCCAAATTCTAACTACTTCCAGAACCTTGTCAAAATGGCGCCTAATACTGGTAGGTACTACCTGCCCCAAAGCCTGAATCAGTAAACACTGACACAAACAGCACTACCACCAGACCGCCGACCAATAGTCATCTCTGGCCCCTCAGGCGTCGGCAAAGGAACGTTGCCCCAGAGAATCCTCGACACACACCCTGACATCTTCGCAGTTAGCGTATCCCACATTACGCGCAGTCCGCGTCCCGGTGAAGTCGAGGGGTTGAACTACTACTTTGTCTCCCCTGATACTTTCTCCTCTCTTATCTCTCAACATGTCTTTATCGAGCACGCGGTTTTCAGTGGCCATCGCTATGGAACTAGCAAGCAGACCATCACAGACCAAACGGCGAAAGGGCTGATAGCTGTGCTTGATATTGATATGAATGGCGCCAGGAATTTAAAAGCTGACTCCAGTATTGATGCGCGCTATGTCTTTGTCAAACCTTCGAGCTTTGAGGCACTCGAAGCGCAGCTTAGGGGTCGTGGTACTGAGAATGAGGATGATCTACAGAAGAGGTTGAACCAGGCTAGAGTTGAGCTGGAATATGCGAGCACACCGGGAGTTTATGACAAGATCATTGTCAATGGTGATCTCGATGAGGCGTACAAGGGATTGGAAGAGTTTGTGTATAGGCCAGTGTCCTAGACAGATATTGACTATTGCGAAAGAGCAAATATATGGCGTTGGATCATCATTGTTGTCTTTTTAAAGTCCCATACCAATCCCATGTCCTAGTCCTGGCTGCTAAATTATAAATACGTATTCCTCGGCCCATGTGGTAGCCAGTCGTACAAGCTAGGAGGAATCGCAAATGGTATCTCTACCGTCCGCACACGCCAAAGATACTCAGAACCTCAGCCTGCGTCCTCCGGATTCAATCTTGCCGCAATCTCCAACTTTAACCTTTTTGCAGGATTAGGACCCGCCATCAACTCGCCCATAACATCGCAACAGGGGGGAAAACCATGCTTTTATATCGGTTTTCCCATCCCCTTATGCTTGTTATGCTTGCAAAGCATGCTCTGTCTATAATGCCATCTAAGCAGTTCTGGTGGCACGCAATGAGGGTCATCCAGCTTCCGGCAGACCGGATCCAGCACACGGCCATCAATTTCGAATGGATCGAAACCAAAAGGAATGATTTCCCAACTATCCTTCAAAGGCAAAATATCAGCTAGCCGAAGGAGAATTAGGACAGAGATAACTTACGTCTGAGTTGATCGAGATCAGGTAATTGTTGAAATTATTATGTCTCCTTTCATGAGTAAACCGTTTTGCAGTGAGTTTATGCTGGTCCATCCCCGGAAATAGTTATCGACCCAAGCGCCTTTTCCAACTGGAAAAACATGGGCGGTTTCAAAGTCACTCAAAGTAATGGGGAATTTCTTGTTGACTATACCCGACACGGTGCATCTTCCATTGCGACCTCGTATACCATTTCTGAACTCGTTTACTATGGCTTTGGCCATAGGATATCAACCCTTGAACAAAGGTTTTATCGGACATGCGAATCCCGCCTATGTAGAATAGTTAGTATTGCATCGTTGCATCATTGAAGAACACTTACTCTCGCACTGGACGTCGTACTCTCCTTCTTGAAGGGTGTCATCGGTTGATGATATCACCTAGCCCGATGTTCTCTGTACAACTTGAAATGGGGTTGTAGTAATCAACAAGACTCGACTAAGGATAAACAGAAAGTTCGCCTCAGCGAGGAAACCGTTTTGCCGTACGCCTCGTAATAAGGCTCCGGTGCTGGAGTTGAAGATCAGGACGTTACGAAAAGCGACCCAGTCCATAGGACGAAAGTTCAATTTGCAGCCGAAAGTATATAAAAGCTCTAGCAAACGGGCTCAAGAAGTTTCCTAATTATAAGGCTTGCGCGGAATATGTGTAGTTTAGTCATAAGCGGCAACGACAAGTACAGGATTGTGTCTATTACCTATCAATGATCTGTGGTCCAAGACTACGGCCATTGAAATCGTTGATAATATCACTATAATGGTATATCTCACAATTCGAGCAAATGGCAGATGCCCCATTTCTCGGTGGGAGGAATGGGGCCGGAGGGAGGAGGCAAGATGCTCGATTGGTCATTCACCTGAATTGAGGTTAAATCTCAGTACAGTGCCAAAAAATAAAATACCTGAATGTGAATTCCCATTAAACGCCGGCCTAGTCTCGCTATGCTCCTAAACAGTGTGCCAACCCTAATATTGACCTATCTATGTAGAAGTGCAGGCAAGGAAAGAACAATCAATCCGAAAAGCCGTTTAAGAATATGATAGTTCAAACCCGTACAATCCCATGTCATTTGATTATATTCATTACCTATAGCTTGCCCGTTCAGCTCTCCGAGGCGGGTGTTTCAGAGCGTCCGATGTCTTTCTTCTTCCCACGTAGTGTCTGACCGGCTCCTTGGAATCGGGGTTTCTCCTCTTCTTCAACAACCTGCCCCTTGTCATCATGCTTCTTCACGGGCTTGATCGCATAGCCGAAGAACAGTTGATTAGGTGGCAGTCGTAAGGGTTGAGGTCCATTGGTTCTGCGAGCTGGCGCGGGATACTGAGGATTTGATGTTCCCGGAGCAGGTGTGGAAGGCTGTGGTGTCGGAGTTTTGCTACCCTTCTTCGCATTCAGACGGTGACCTCCCGAAAGGAAGTTTGACGAGACTGCCTTGGCGCCTGCGGTGGCTTCGGTGGACTCTGGGGCAATGGCGGCGTAGTTGATCGATTGCGCCATCGTACCCTGAGGATGAAGTAGACCACCGGATGGGAGCTTTCTGCTAACGCCGCTGCGAGGGGTGCTTGTTCCGCTGGGCTTTTGAAGCTCTTCATACCCAACAGGTGGTGCAAAATCGACTTCCAAATCTGTTTCCAGAACGGATACGGCGCTCTTCCCGTCGGGCTTGGTCTCCAAAACAGCCATCTCGTACACTTGATCGTTGTAGGCAAAGGTGAAGACATCACCCTTAGTAAGGCAAGAGAAGTTGCGGAAGGCATTTTCGAGGACTGCTTTAGGATCGCTGATGTCAAGGAAGGCGGTTGACTGGGCTTGAAGTTTGATGAATTGGCCGGGTGGGAGGTCGGTGGACTTGATCTGGAGGAGATCACCGGGCTCGAGGAGTAATCGCTGCATCAACTATACAGCATCACGTAAGTCAGCACAGTCTCAGCAACGGGACGAGAATACTAAGCCTACCCAGTATGGCAAGTAGATCTTCCCCTCCTCAGCAATAAACTCCAACACACCGGCATGTGTCATCAGCTCCCTCGCACCATTATGAAGCTCGAACATCATTGGATATGTGATATGAAGGCGAGTCAACCTGTCCAAGGCACTCGGAGGCATGATGACCTTGCCGCCATGGTTGACGTTCTCTCTCTCGGGACCGGGCATCATTGCGACGGGGTAGCAGCGGTAGTACTCATCAAAGCGACGGTTAGCACCTCGAAGCATGGAGGAGCCAATGTCCATATCGTCATAGCGAAACTGCAAAGGTCAGCTCCGAGTCTTGAGCTCTCAGACCTTGGATGTTGTGTGAACAAACCATATTGAGCTGCGGTAGTGGCAATCAGTCAGATTCCACTAATGCTCTAGCAATGAAGATGCTGTTTCTGAAGCAGAATGAATCTGTATATAATTAACGGAGAACAAATTTCTGGGAATGCCGTTAAGAGAGAACAATCAATCAACTGCTGTCTCTTATCGCCCGCGGTGACGCAAGTAGGCTCCGCATGCATTTTTCCGACCCGACCCCAGACCAGGACAACAGTACTGCGAGTTTTCAGCTTAATTTTCCTCTCACCAAGCTCTTCTAACTATCAGCTTTGAGGCTGTCAGATACTGCAGCTATAGAACTACAAGTCTTGTCATTGTCCATTCCCAGTCACAAAAAATGTCCTCCGCGCGCCCCAAACGGGCAGGTGAAGACTTCACTCGCACCCACCACCACGACGAAGACGACCCCAACGGCCCAGCATCTCACAAGAAGCCCCGATTTGACCTCCGCAACCCTTCAGCACTAGCGCCTGATGCGCTCGAGGATGATGCAGTCTTGGACGCAGACGAGATCGGCCGCCGCGGACAACAAGTGCGCCGGAAAGCAGTTAACCTCGACGGCTACGACTCGGACAGTGACAATGAAGGGTTTTCGGCACGCGTTGAGAAAAAACCGGAGAATCAGAGGAAACAACACGATGCGGACGACGATGATATGTTCGCGGAGCTGCAGGAGGATTTCGGGGCCGAAGAAATTGACGCGGACGAGGCTATGCGGAAGAATAAGAAGAACGTGCGGTTCTTACAAGATGATGAGATCCAGGGACAAGTTTCGTCTTCGCGCGGTGGACATGCTTTGCACGCAGATCTGAGCAAGGGCCATGGTGAGGTCGACGAAGAAGACGAGGAAAGCGAGGAAGATGTTCCAGAGGAAGATCGCGCAAAGGTGGACGAGGAGCTGGATGAAGAAATAGGAGCGGGTGGGAAGAAAAAGAACGCGCCTTTATTGGATGCATTCAACATGCGCAATGAACAGGAGGAGGGCAAGTTCGACGATCAAGGAAATTACATTCGAAAAGCGGCGGACCCTGATGCTGTTTATGACTCCTGGCTCGAAGGCGTGTCAAAGAAGGATATGAAAAGCGCCAAAGAGGCCGCAGAGAAACGAGACGCCGAGCGGAGAGAACGAGCCCGGCAAGACGACAGCATTCTAACGGGCGACGTCCTGAAGGCCATCATCATACATCTTCAGCGCGGAGAGACCATTCTTGAGGCCCTGGCGAGAATAGGCAAAGGTGTGCAAAGAAAACCGAAATGGCAACAAAACAAACAACGGAATAAGAAGAAACAAAATGGACCCGCAGCTGAAGACACCGAAATGATAGACGAAGATCCCAACGAGGCCGCTCGCAAGCAGACAATCGAAGCCATCACCGGTGCTGCCGACATTCTCATGACCAGAGGACAGGCAGAAATCTACGACGCGGAACGTGAACTGCTTACGAGGCAATATAAGCGCGAGACAGGCGAGGATTGGGTTGATCCCGCGGAATCTACACAGACAGGGAATGATGCTGGCGAGCAAGGGCCAGTTATGTGGGAGTTTCGCTGGGCTGATGCTCGTGATGGAGGCAGCATCCACGGGCCATATGATAATGCCATGATGGAGTCATGGAAGAGCGCAGGGTACTTTGGTGAAGGCGTCGAGTTCCGAAAAGTAGGTGACATTGGTGAATGGAGACAAGATGTTACTTTCTCATAGTTCATGAACCACGCGACGTGTACATTATTCTACTAATTTTCTGATATACCAAGCACATCGTTATCCCTCGGGTCTATTTGCGATCCAATTCGAAATATTGTGTCAATTACCCCGCATAAATTCTCAAAAAAGCGCCAGCCTTTACCATACATAACTTGATGCCATAGAAGGACGAACATAAATAAACGGAAAACAATCAGGAAATTATCGCATTTTTCTTCCCATGAAATGCAAAGTAGATTAAGTGAACATCTAGGAGATCTCCATAGCATCTCCTCCATTAGCGGTAGAAAAGTCCACGTTGCCTTGATCGCTAATGAATCGTTGTTCAAATTGGTTCACAAACTTGATACTCCGGTTGGGATCGAAGAACAACCGGAAGCTGCGTTGCACATCATCAATGCTAACCTCCTTCGCCTTTCTCTTTTGGCTAAGGAGATGGGAAGTGGTGATTATATGGCTCGCGTATCGTAGGCCCGACTCCTCGCCGATCTTAGTCAGAAGTGCGAGAGCGTCGGGGGAGAGATCAATTTCTTCCTCTTGGGCACGGATAGCCAAAATCTGCCGGAGCTCCTCGGCGGAGTAAGACTGCGTGCTCACAATCACGACACGGTCGAGGAAGTCGAGAGGGAGTCCGTGGGGGGAATTGTATGTTGTGCCACGGATCCGGGCGTGACCACGGTTGCTGGCCATGATGACAATAGGGGCGAGTTCCGCCTCTAATGCACGGTTGACGTATGAGAAGCATTCGATGTCCAGCATATGCACCTCGTCAATGAACAGCACACCTGGAATAATCTCTGCCTTGCCTTCCTCCTTCCACTCGGCCACCTTGGTGTTGATTTGGTCCCTAACCTCGCTCCGAATCTCACCTGTGTCACCCGAGAAAAGTGCCAGGAAGCCCTGTGTCCGGGAGTTGATGACATCGATCTCATGGAGGCTCACAGTGTGGACAATTTCCTTGCGAACTTGCAGTTCACCCTCGGGACACTGGACGAACTTGGTATCGGCGCCCATCGCATCATAATCCCGAGAACGAGCGTACGAGCGACCCAATTTTGTGATCTTCCCCGAGGACTTGTCGATAGAGATAACATCGCCCGCCATCACACGCTCCTTAGTCATCGAATCAATCATCTTCGTTCCCATGTCGTAAATCGTCTCCATATCGGTGGTCTTGATGGTAAGTTTGCCTTGTTTGTGACCCTTTTCATCGAATAAGCAAATCAGAATTAGCCGCTTTCATTGTACAAATGTGATAGTGTGCACTTACACCAGTCACACTTCGATCAATCTGAATTTCCACGACTTCACCCTCAATAATCTCGCTCTCTTCCTTGATGCGGACACCGATCGACTTCCGGAATGCCTGCGTAAGTGCCTCTGTCTTGGACATCTCCATGGAGAAAATCTCCGAAGAAGCAAGCATTGTGAACGGCACATCAGGCCCAAGCGACTGTGCCATGCCCATCGCGATAGCTGTCTTCCCGGTGCTGGGCGGTCCTGCGATCAACACGGCTCGCCCAGCGATCTTCCCTTCCTTGACCATCTGCAGAATCACCGCAGCGGCCTTCCGTGCCTTCTCCTGGCCAACGAGTCCCTGCGAAGACGTTCTCGGTTGTAAGGAGTCTGCATCGACACCAAGACCCCGGATATGCGAATGAGCAGCGATGAGGTTGAGTCCGCGGAGCTCCTTGCTCTCCGCGACGGTGGAAATTGGCTTGACAGGTATCAGTAATGAGACGAGAATCGCAAGCAGAACAAGTGAAAGCTCACCGCAGCCATGGTAAATTCCTAAGCCAGCAAAAAAATCTTTATTTGGATTAAAACCACCGGATCGAGTGCAGCAGCAAAAGACAACTTTGCGAAGGTGAGAAACAGCTCTGCGAAAGAAAGGCCAAATGTTTCTCACCGCCCGGCAGAATAAGTGTTCGCCCGCTACAAGATCGGCCATTTGCTCGTTTGCCCCTGGAGAAATTTTCTCTTTCAAGCCTCTGTTTACATGTCAAGTCGAGAATTCAGGACGGTTCTATGCTCCCATCTCTCTTGCCTTTCTCTTGTTACATAAATTACGGACCTTCCATCCCATCGTCGAGTGCGATCCCTCCGCATATCTTCCCGCACGCGTGCGCGCAATCGCCAGTTTTATCGTCTGAGCAGAGGATTGTCTGTCGCTTTGATATTGACCTCTTCTTTACTTGGTCTGCATTGCTGATGCTGATTGGAAACAGTGTCATCTGTTATATGCCCAGTCAGGATCAGGAACAGCCGCTAAATGATGTGCACCTTTCGCCTTTCGATACAATAATCTCCTGCCATGTCGGATAAAATGGACCTCGATAATCCATTCACGCGCGATCCACGTCTTGCCAGTCGACCAGCGAGATTCAATATATCCCCGCCGATTAAAAAACCGTCCCTAGAAAGACAAAACTCGATTTCGCTTGGGTCACCCAGCTTACCCAAACCCGCCGTTTTACCTCCGCCGAACGAAACTCCCAAGCCGGTCGAGAAGCAGGATAATCCTCGCGATGGGTCGTTTATCCAGTCAATCTCCGAGCTGGTGCAGGCCACCGTTGCTACAGCTGTGAGCAGGTCAGAGAAAGAAAGGTTGCAGAGGAAGAAAGAAATGACTGAAAGTCTACTGAAAAAAGCAAAGGCCCATACGAACTTTCCTTCAACTGCGGCTTTCTTTCAACAGGCCAGCAATGACGAGAATGTAGATATGACTCGGATGGATGATACTATAAAGAAGCATATATCGAATTGCAGTCAAATAGAAAGGGATCTGGTGACTAAATGGGGACTTTTATCGCCAAGCGGCCCCGGCTCTTCTGTGTCGGAAGAGACGATAAAGAACCTGCAAAGGGAACTTCAAACATTCAAGGAAGAGGCTGCCGACATAAAAGCTGAACTCGCTAGGCTCGCTGGTAGCAGTCCGACACGGACTAGGCCCACGAAGATTCTCCAGGATAGGATTATTCTTTTAGAGAAAACCATGGGAAATCAAACCTCACTTCTATCCGAACAGGCTAAGACTGCCAAGGCTAATGACGAGCGCTTAACGTTGCTGAGCTCGGAAATGAAGAAGGGAGCAGTCTCATCGCCAATACGAGAAGCACCGTCCGCGCAATTCGAGAACGACATTGGAGAATTAAGGCAGAAGCACACAGAGACAGAAGGGACAATGAAGGCACTTGTCGAGTGCCAAGAAGCGCTTTCAAAGTCGATCCACCAAATAAACGGAGATATCGAAGAACATCGGAAAGAATTAAATGACATCAACATTGGTCCTATAAGCGCAATGAAGGCGAGAATGGACAGCTTTTCCGATCACTTGAGCTCATTGGCGGGCAAAGTAGTGATAGAAAGCCCGAGTGCTCAGTCGGTAAACGGAAAAGTTGATTCCACGGGTGTGATCAAAAACATGGAACAGAGGTTGGAAAAGCTGGAAGGAAGTCAGACCGTGCCTCAAATCAAACAGGACCAGGTGAATCAGAACATGCAGGTATTGAATAGTCGTGTGGACGAGCTATCGCATCTACAGTCTATGAAAGACGATCTCCAGTTCTCTGAAATGGAAGAAATCAAGCAGGTATTGGCGCAACAGAGCGAAGGGTTCAAGGAATTAAGGGATGGCTACAGTCAAGTGTTGGCGGAGATCAAGACTATTGCGCAAAGCAATCCGGCAGTAGCCCTGTGGCAAATCCAAGATCTTTCTGGGTCGCTATCAGTCACACAACGTGTGCTGGAGAGCGTGAAGGTTGGGTTGCATTCTTTAGAAACGCGTTACAATAATATCTCGACCGAGCCTATCGTCAAGAATATGGTGGCTGCCATGCAAGAAATGTACCCATCGGCATCCCAGTTGACGGAGCAGGTGACAGCCCTCAGAAATAGCCTCGATAAAGATATCCTGCCTCTCAAATCGACGGTAGAGCAATTGTTCAAGTCGCATTCTTCGCAAGTCGCGCAGTTGCAGAAGGATACAGCGGTGCAATTAGAGGAAAGGAACCGATTGAAAACTGAACATGCTCGTATGGAGCAGTCGATTGCTGGTCTGTCGGACCTGATTGAGGCTCAGACCTCGATACCGACTCAGCAGCAATATAATCAGCTGCAGTCGAAGGTCGATTCTCTATCGAAGAAAATGAACGAACAGACATCCAACATCAGCAAGCAATTGAAGTCGAAACAGTCATCGGACGAATCCCTCGTACAGAGCTTGAATAATGAACGCGAGCATTTCAACAAGGAGTTTCAGCGACTATCCAGCGAGTTCAAGGATATGTTGAGCGAGATTTCTCAATTACAAATCACAAGCACAAGCAACATGGAAACAACAAAATCCCACGCAGGTGACATTGGTTCCTTGTTGGATCGCATGCGGCACTTGGAGCAGTCTGCGTTGAACAATCATGAACAACTACTCGAACAATTCGATAATATAAAGAAAGCCGTGGAGAACCAGGAAGGTATACTGATGGACGGACAAGCAGCTGAAGAACTACAATCGCCACCACAAAAGGTTGAGGGTGATGAAGAACCCGAACCCGAGGTTCCTGAGGAGTCCACCGAGAGCCCGGCCAATGGAGCGAGCACTAATATCAGGCAAATGGCCGAAACCAACCCTGCGCTCGCTCTACGAGAGAAGAAGAGGAAGAAGAAGCGTCCGCGTACCTCGACGAATGCTTCGGATGACGAAAGACCGGAGCCGCATTCGGGGTCCAATTCACCACGAATTCTCACACGCGGACGGGATGGGACACCATCTACAGACGCGAAAAAGACCAAGAGAAAGAAGAAGAGAAAGCTTATCCGAGATACGGAACCCATCACGTTGGACTAGGCGAGTTACTCCTGGTTTTCTTTGCCGTCAACTTTATGCGTACTGGATCAATGCTCTGCACTGAATCTGGACGCGGTGACGAAACTCATGACTATAATAGAGTTTGTGTTCCCTGATACCATTCTGCGTTGGTATAGTATGATTACCATCCACATGTTTGTTTGATAAGTGTTATTTGCAAATACGTCTATATGCATAATGTTTTCAAGCGAGGTATACGCCTCTTTTGCTTAATTAATACTCTCGATCCCACCATTATGGCGTATTCTGTAAGAACTTAACAGCCACCTGTCGGAACGCTTCAGGGTTTTCCGAAATGAGCCAATGCCCGGCCTCGACATTCGCAACTTCAGAGTTAGGGAAGAACTTCTTGATGGCGGGGAGCGAGTCGTCCGAGACGTATTTGCTCTTGGTGGCCCGAACAACAAGCGTAGGCCCGTCATATGTTACAGCGCCGGGTTCCCGGTATGGGAAGTCAGCCATGTCTTCGAGCGAAGCACCCAAGGTCGACAACGGAACGCGGAATTTCATCGTCTGATCGTCTGACCGGATCAAGTTGGTCAGGAGGAATTGTCGAATGGGGAGAGCCTGCCAGGTTAACATAACGCCGTGATGATGTTTAATGAAACCAAGACATACCTCTTCATAACCCTGCAGGATTTTATCCGCATCCGACTGCTTCGTCACCTTCTCCGCCTCGACATGCTGCATGCCCCGGACATATTTCCCAAAATCACTCTGCAGCCGAGCATTAACAGGTGCATTGTCGACAGGTACAAGACCCGACACGCGGCTGGGAGAGCGCAGAGCAACAGCCATGGCAGTTTTGGCGCCCCTGTAAAACATCCATTAACATATTGTCTCTAATATGCACCATGGGAAGTCGTACATTGAATGCCCAATCAACACGCATTTATCTAGTTTCTGCTGGTCGATGAACTTCTCCACGTCCTCCGCCATAACAGTATAGTTGTGATCCTGGGCATGGAACGAGTGTCCATGATTTCGGAGATCCTGTCACTGATTTTTAGTCTTCCTGACAATCATTGTATGCGGGCACGTACCAGAGTATATATTTGACGTTTCAGATCACGCGCAAGAGCTCTACGCTCGTTAGCTCTGGGTTCCATACCGAAAAAAATAAATTAGGGCCAGGACGTACCGACTGATACTTCGGTTATTCTGCTTCGACCCAAAAAGCCCATGCAAGAAGAGAATCGGGCTCCGAATGGCCTGTTCATTCTCGGGACCGAAGATCTGATGTGACAGCTCCTCGGACCGCAGCATGCGGGATGTCGAAAAGGACCGGAGGCTGGTTGCCCCTCCGAGGGCTGTTCTTAGAGATAGCATTGTAAAAAGTTGAATTGGTACTACAAAATCAAAGTCAAAGACGGATATCAAGGATTCTTGCGGTGATGTATTGTGGACCCGTTATCTCCGGTATGTCCGTAATTGTGGTTTCTGATTGGTGCAACTTGCTTAGATAAGAATTATTCCGCCTGGCAGAATCGGGCTAATGGATGACATCGTTATAATATAGTGATAATACATGGAAGAATCGCTTGGTAGATCTGACGGTCTGGCAAGATCGCTCGCCTGCTTTCCCTCATTCCCCATTTTGCCCTATACTTCTTGTATGCACCGCAGCCTTCGTCTACGCCCGCGCCAGCCCTAAAAATAAGGCCGTGCTTAAGCTATAGGGAGGTACGCCTAGTAGGTAAATCTCTTATTCTTTCCATAGATTTTGCCATCCATTTCTCTTCTCATTTGTTGCCAGCCTGAACCCCAATCTGGGTCTTTAGGCAACAAGCTAACATGGGCTTTTCAAGGATCGTGATTAGCTTTCAGGGATGAGTAACTGCCTCTTAAAGAAGGGTTTCTTGTAATGGGCCGAAGCCTTGTTATCTAATATATAGATATGTACAAAAGAACTCGTTGAAGAAGAAAGAATTGTTAG
>JAOYNC020115979.1:0-27755 GCA_025802115.2 Bertia moriformis
GACACCGGACACCACGAGAAGGTAGAAATCCATCGTCCTAACTGCTTGACGAAAACAGTTACCCAGCGTGCTCGCTGGTGAGAATACATTGAGTGTATCTTTTATACAGCGCGTACCGTTAGCCTTCAGCCTCGGTCCGGTTATTATTCCGCGTCAGGGGTTGCCAAGGTTTACGATGTGGGTCGCGAGTTACGCGATACAACCAGCACACCACTCCAACTCACTTGGATACATACACCTCCAGTCAATCACAACTCACATCATGGATCCTGCTTTACACTCCAGCCCTCCGTCTACCCAAATAACCTACGCTGAGTATCCTATTGAACTCAATGAATGCAGAGATTATCTTGAGGGACTAGGTATGTCGCCGGCTGAAGCTGACGAGTTACTGTCATCTAATCGGCGGGAATCCTTCTTTGTCGACAACGCGGATTTTGTCAACATCATGGAACAGCTCATTCGTACCGGCAAGTACGGACAAATGAGACACTATGATATCCACGCATTAAAGTCAGAATGGCAGAGCAGAAACAAGGCGTTGGAAACCCAGTTCGGAGCTGTTCAAACAAGAATTCTTCTGGATTCTCTTGACTACTTGTCAGCCATAAAACATGAACATGCTGTGAAAAATATGTTGGAATTTATTCGAAGTGGTGCAAGTAATTATCGCATTAACTTTGTTATACACGTGCTTCCCCTACTATTGAACAATCCTACTTCGAAACCTACTCATCAACATCCGACCGCCAGAGACTCGCGCACGACTCAAACGCCAGACAGACCCAAAAAACGTGCCCCGAAATCAAAAGCTCAACCATTGAACACCACAACTCGAAAGAGTGCGCGCATCCAAGAACGCCTAGAACGCCTTCAGAAGGATTCGAAAAGGCCTACATCACCCCCGCAGAGTCGCCGTCAGAACAGAAAGAGACAAGTTCGCCGGAGATCATGATTACCGAGACCGCCATAACATCGTGCAATGCCTTTTACTAGCCTTGTGTGTGTGTGTGTGCGCGCGCGCATTCAACAAGCGATGGGGATTATGGTCGCAAGATATCACTTTGGACATAATCATGAATTCAGATCCCGCTGAATAACTGGATTCTGCGATTTCGCACGAAACTGTGGGTATCTGAGATATACCATTGATCAAATATCTCTCCCCATGCTACGACCACCTCCGCGCACCTTTCAACAAAAGTCTGACTGTTGTCTGCCAAATTATAGCGGGTCGCAGATCACAGATCGTGCAATTGCAACAAAGTCCTGCTGTTTACGTGTCTACGAAAACTGCGCCTGACTAAATCCATTTTGGTCTAATCAAGATACGCTCAAACAGTAACTCATTTTGCCTGGGAGCTTGAGAAAACCCCTCAATCCCTCTGCTGATGAGAACGTCAGGCAGAAAATAATGGATATCTGTCAGTGAACCACCAAAGTCGTTGAGGTTTCTCGCTATTATACATGGCTTTCTAATCACTAATATTAGTCTTGCCTTATTTGCCTGCTATTGAAGATGCACGCTAGTTTGTACAATATTATTGCTAGTTTTTCATGAAAATCGATTCCCATTATTCCTATGTAGCTACAGGATCTTGAGACAGCATTCAAACATTGATTGGATCCTCCTCAGTTCCCTCCTCAGTTCCCTCCGCTTGCTGAAGTTGTTTGAGGTGTTCGATGGCAATATCTCGATACTCGATCAGATCACTGATGGCATGCTGGAGGAGCTGAGGATTGTCGAGAATATCATCAGTAAAAGGCCATGGAAGGACATGGTTGTTGCTATTGTTGATGCAGGTGTTTGTAATTTCAATGGAGGGAGAACGGGGATTGACGATCTCAACAGAGGTGCTGCGTCCTTTTGGCATGGTCAATTGAAACTTCATTCCAATCCTGTCTTATTGTTATCTCTTACCGGCCATGATGGACGTTGTTGTCAGCGTGGCAAGTAGACGCAATTTGGACTGTCAAAGAGTTGCGATGTGGCTGGAAGGAAGTTGCCTACTCGTCTACAGCGCAAAGTTGACCTATTTATAACTTCTCAATGGGTTTTATCATTCACCAACAGTGGTGCCAACCAACGGAATGGACAAAGGCAAGAAAAAAGAATAATACCCTTGTTGCATTCATCATTCAAAATTGTCTTCTTAGGTGAATGTATGTAGCATAAAGGCTTCATCAGATTCGAATGTCCCCAGCGATACCCCCAGATCGAGCATATTTCACACCATATCCGGATTTTTCGGAATCCAGTTAACTATATCATTTTGAACACGGCTGTCATTGCTGAACATTAGTTCTTGCGGATTTGGGCAATACTCTACGCCTTGTTCAGGATATTTTTCTGATTCAGCCGAGGATGGCCACATTCCCAGTTTATACAATGCCATTACGAAATCTAAGACTTGATAGAACTGAATCTTTGAGCGGCCACTCCTATACACTAGCGGTAAAGCAAAAAAGTCTATTTAAAAACCGGCGCTCTGCAGCTGCCGTGCTCCGGAAGAGATAATGAATGGAAAGAACAACAAAACGACCAAGTTGCATATAATGCTTTCTTGGTCTTTATATTTCTTTTTCTCCAGCTTCTCGACCAGCGAGTAATCTTAGCGATAAACAAAAATGAAACAATCAGAAGATGAATATCAAAATGCGCTGCATAGACGAAAAATAAGTTATACTAGCATGGGTTGAGCCATGTCACTTATTTTGATCGTGGCAAGTCACGTTGCTACTAGCCATGGTTCTTTCGTCGTCGACTCTGGGAAACAGTTTGATTCCCACGACTACTGCGTTGCTGTTTGACCTGGAGTCGTTTGAGCTCTTTCTTTAAGGAGCGAATTTTCTCGTCCATGTCCGCATCCTTTGAAGATCCGGATTTTCTGACACTACTATGCCTTTTCGACCTTCGCATTGTTTGTGCTCTGTCAAGGCTTGACTGAGAAGTTTCCGAATCCGTGTCACTTTCTTGTTCGGATTCTGTAAAGCGGACGCCCCTCCGGGATTTGGTGTAATGCTTCCCAGGGGAAGAGGTACGACGATGATGCCTCTTGTATTCGTCTGATGACCTATCATCATCACTGTCTGAACCCTGGTCCCAGTGCTCCTCGACGTCATATCCCCAGTAGGCATCTTCAAGCTCTTTCGCCTTCAAATAGATCATCCGGTCTCCATTGAAGCTAGTACCGTTGGCAATCCGTCGAACAAAAGCACGACGCTCCAATGTAATGTGCCCGTCTCTCCATTTCACCAGAACCCTTGTGTGGGGGTAAGTCGCGTATCGCTCTGGCCGAATCAAAGCCAGGGCATTGCGGTTGGCCTCATCATCATCGTCAACTTTCCAGCCCACACCAATGATATCCAGAACTTCATTGCGTGAATATTTCCATACTTCTTGATTAATGCCATTCATTGGAACAGTTGACTTTGAATTCCCACGGGTTTTACTGAGGACCATTTCTGTCGTTTTTTGATCGTAAGGTTCTGACGAACCTGCGCGAACTCGGTAGATTGGGGTCATTTTTGAACCATATCGGACGAATATCTGGGTCCCCGTGCCGAGTGGCCACCAGTAAAGCACCTTTCCACGTGACAGTGCGCTGTACTCCTTTCGCATCCGGGATTCCAGGGCATCGATTCCATCAACTTCATCAGAAGATTCTTCAGACTCAGACTCATCTGAGTAGTCCACTGCAGAGTCTGTGTCCGTCTCGCTGGGCTTCTCCACGCTTTCTGGCCGGTCTCCAAATAGCTTTTTGGGAACATCAGGTGAAATGTTCCACTCGCTAGGCAGATCATATTCACGATTGACAAGGGACAAGGTACTGTACAGCCCATCATATGCCTTCCATCCTTTCTCGGGATTGTCTTTTACCATATCTGAATTGATTAAGGTGGACCATGTGTCAAATTCAGTTCGATATTTTGTAACAGGGATAAGATTGCTCTCCACAGGAACACCATTCGCTATGTTGCCGTCTTGGATCCTTTTATTGGCCTCTTGAAACCAAACTTCCAGCTTTGGAAAGTCTGGGATTTCAGACTGAAATTCTGTTTTCATTTGATCATCTCTCTTTTTCACAAGTTCTTGTATGATCCCTGCTGCCCAATCATCCAATCGCCGCTTTTTGTGACGGCGTTGTCGTTGCCATGAGGCCTCATCATCAGACAAGTTGTGGAAGTCCGGATCAAGATCACTCATGTTAACATCTCCATCATCATCCCCGGTGTCTGTGGGGTTCTTTTGTCCCCCAGTCTCCTCTTCAGAATTTGTTTCTTCAGGCTTCCGGCCGGGACGCTTTTGATTCTTTTTTTTGCTCTTAGGCATGTTTCTGTAGCTGTCGACACTTGGATTATTCAATGTATGACTAGGTCATTGTTATTAATATTTATGAATCAATCTAGGGATGCTTTCTTACCTTTATCTTTTATTGTTTCTCATATGAGCTTTGATTTTTTTTTTTCCAACCTTTCGAGGCTGTATGGATGACGGCCTTTTTATGCTTTAGCCTGTACACTAGAAGAGAGTTGACTGGTGAGGACTATTTTATTCTGCGATACCATTTAGTACCGCAGCTCATAGCGATGATCTCCAGGGTGCTGTGTGCCTTGTTTGCCGTCACCAATTTGGAGCGCATCACCAATATAGGACGCAGCACCATATGGTATTGCAACATGATTGAGAAATTATTATTTTGCAATGAATAACCCGGCAACATACGCTGAGGTTCAGTCAAGTGACTAATTGTGGAAAATGCTGTGGACCCTGGTTCTGCTATGGCCGGTACTTCTACGCTTTGTCCGCTCCAAGGACATCTGTTCCCCGTAAGGCGTTCATATGTCTGTTTATTATACAATATAACATGCCCAGAAAACAAGATGGTGATTTCATATCACAAACAACTGCCTTTCCCACTGACCCTGTCAGTAACTGGGGCGGTCATCTCCTCTCCGCCTCTTTGGCTTTTCCCTCGCCCAATCAAGGCAGCCTCGCGAAGCGTGACACTGTCATACCTACAAACACCCCAAGTGCAGCCAAGGCACCATATTCTCCCAGCTCATGGCCTTTTAATTCGATAATATTCTGCACGACTCTCCCTGACAGCGAGAAGAATCAGAGCTTTACATTGTCCGGCACATATACGCTCCCTTGGATATCCCGGACTACGTATTTCCTGAACGAGCTCGGCTTGTGGAGAACTTTTACGGTCCTGACGCAGAAGACTTCCAAGAGGACAAATTACTTACTCGACGCATTCAGGTTACCAAGGACATGGTTGCACTTCTACTGCTTTGCGAGCCGAGCAGGCGAGGCAATCGAGTTAATTGGATTCTCGATGAGGAGGGAAATAGACCTATTGAACAGTCCGAACAACTAGCGTCTTTTGAAGAGGATGCTCAACAATGTCCAACTGATGTTTGCATCATCTGCTGTGGTGAATCTCGTCGCTCAGCATCGAATCCTCCGCATAAATTTCCAGCCAAGCGAAAAGATTCCCTTCGCCGTCATCTCATCGACGCCCATTTCCTTCATGTGCACGATGGCATCAGCTGCACTTGGGCAGCCTGCAGCCATGTGCCAAAGTTCGCCAAAGTCACTGAGTTTCTGGCCCATGCCGCCAAAGTGCACACATATGATGTCAATATCAAACTTTGCCATCTCCCAAAAGAGTCACGGCCTGTTTGCCGCGCCATTACATCCGTTGACAGCTCAGAGGTATCTTCGGAATCTGAAGCTCGATCAAGGACTGAGACTCCAGCCTCCTCTGTCGGCTTTGAGATAACGAATATCGACCCACGCTTGCTACAACCCCATACTGTCAACACGAAGCCCCCGTCGGACAAACCAGGTACTGATACTCTCATGTCTTCAGTTGGTTCTGGGGTTACAAAAAGCGGCCCATGCTCAACAGAGATCGCTACAAGGCAAAATTTGGCGAAGCGAGCTGCAAAGGCGACAAGTTCCGAACCAGGGCCCCATCGACGGTATACGACGCGCTCATCTCTACATCGCGACCACTCGGAAGAGCAGCCGGAAGTAAAAAAGCGGGCAAAGGGACGACCCGCCCGCGTCAAGACTTCACTGCGTCGGTCGAAGAGACTAAAAGGTTGATAATCGTGTAGCATCGGATGGCGGAATCAGATGAGAGTGATAGGTTAATTTGAGATTATTGGCGTATAACATCAAATTTGTTCTAGTATGACAGACAAGAAAGGTTTCATGAAACTAGTCTCATGGCTCGAGAGAATCGAAGGCCAAATCGGGCCTGTGCTCATTGTCACAAGGCCATCAAGGATAGTAGGCTAAGACTTGAATCACAGGCGATTAAAAGAACCGTAGCTGAAGCCTATTGACATATAGCCGAAAACTGAAGTCTGCACATATGAGACTACGTACTAGGGCTCGGTGACACCGACCCGAGGACGGTAGATACAGAGTCAGAGACCCAGCAGATTCCAAGACCATGGTCTCAAGACCTGCCAGGCCAATAGACCACCCACTAGCGCCCCCTACGATTTTGAGACCCGCACAGCCGTCAGTCTCAGACGTAAAGAGACCTGGTGAAGGCTATACTTAGAACTTGACTACGATGTTCCATCAATAGCATCAGTTGTTGGCCTTCTCTGGGCGTCCGCTTTCCCCACCTCAGCGGCTGCAGCCGCTTCGGCCCGTGTCACCAGAGGACCAACTCCTGGGAGTGGAGAAAGGAGTGAGAGAGAACCAATCACCCATTATGTTGCCACCCCCAACAAACTAGCTCATTTGCACTGTAGCCATAGGATCCATGGCTGTGAAGCACATTGTTTTCTGGGGCACGACGTGAGATATGGCTTTCGCGTGCTGGTGCTACCCACTGGTCCGTTTCTGTCACGAAGTTTGCGGCATTTGATTGGAGAGTCCTTGCTAGACTCCCTAGTCCTGGACCGCCTAGTCGTGCTCGACTCTCCAGTCGTGGCCGACACCCTAGTCGTGCTCTACTCTCTAGTCGTGGACGGAGCCCTAGTCGTGGGCGAACCCCTAGTTGTGCTCGACGAATCGATCGGGATTTACGTTATTTTCCCCCAGTCCTGATATAGCCAAGGATATATTCCACTTAAACGCGACCCAAAACTTTAATGCTGACATTGATCGATTAGGGCGGACGGATCGATCGGGATTTACGTTATTTTCCCCCAGTCCTGATATAGCCAAGGATCTATTCCACTTAAACGCGACTCCAAACTCTAATGCTGACATGTTTGTCACATCGGCAGCCTCTCATCCAAGATGCATCATGCCACCAAGGACAACGACAGGGTGGAGAGGATCGATCCACAGTCAGCATTAAAGTTCAACAACTACATACTCCCATCTCGGCGCTAGCAAGAACGCGTTGAAAAATTCAAGATTGCAGTACTAATAACTCAAATTATATATCTCGCCATATACCACAATCTGAAGTCGTATCCATGACCTGACCCTGCATACTTTTCCTCTCACTCTTTCCTCCCTCCCAATCACCAAAAACACATAGCCACAGCCACGATGAAATCCCTCCAATTCACACAAGCCAACTATCCCCTCGAACTAATAGACCTCCCGCGCCCAAAGCCAACCACAAACCAAGTCCTCATCGAAGTCAAAGCTGCCGGACTCTGCCACTCTGACTGCTTCATCCTCAAAGACCCGACGTACTCCTTCATCCGGCAGCGCCCAATCATCCTCGGTCACGAAGTCGCCGGAATAATAGTCGAGATAGGACCAGGCGTCTCGGGCTACACTCTCGGCGACAGAATAGTCTCCGCTATCCCGAGTCATCCAATCCAGTCTGCGGAGTGGGACAAAGCAATCGGGCTAGGCTATGATGGGGGATACGCGCAGTACGCCATAGTTTTGGCGAGTAATATTGTGTCCATCCCGGCCGGTATCAGCTTTGCACAGGCGGCTGTGGCGACGGATTCGATTGCGACTGCTTACCACGCTGTCGTGACGGAGGGGGAAGTCAAGGAGTCTACGAAAGTGGCGATAATTGGTCTAGGCGGTCTTGGTCTTGCCGGTGTTCAGGTTGCCGCTGTGAAGGGGGGAAGGGTTTACGGTGTTGACCTAGATAGTGGGAAATTTGAATTGGCACGGCGGCTGGGGGCTGTTGCTTGCGAGGTCGGGATTGATGGGTTTCCGGGTGTTTTTTTTGATGTGATTATTGACTTTGCGGGGGCGGGGGAGACGACTTCTACTGCTTGTAGTCATGTCCGGGCGGGAGGAAAGGTGGTGTTGGTGGGTTTGGCTAAGAACGAGACAAGGCTGAATACGCACGACCTTGTGACGCGAAACATCACCGTCCAGGGATCTATTGGAGCTAGTAAGGAGGAATTGGAAGAGATTCTGGATCTCGTCCGGGAAGAACGCATTTCCCCTGTCGTGAGGGAAATCCCATTTTTGGATATTCCTCGGGGCTTGGAGTTGTTGGAAAGGGGAGAAGCAAATGGACGCTTGTTTGCAGATCCAAGCAAATACCGACCATAATATATTATCAGCATTGATTATTGGTTCATCATACTTTTGATCATTATTGTATCGGCTCAATCACGTTCTGTACTCTACGTGTTTGGCTAACGATGCAGAACACAGTATAGATCAATATACCTCCAGCTACCTTTCAGTATTTCATTCTATCATGAATTTAGACCTTGATGACTGCGACCAGCCACCTGTCTGTGTGGTGCAGCCAGTGTATCCCTAAAAGAGGATACTCCACTTCTCCAGAAACCAAGGCATGGCCTCCCAGCTGCGGGCATCCCATGGTGCGCCATCACCGCTGCCGTGCGATGTTCCCCAACACCGAATACCATTATGTACGAAGTCAAGAGCAAGCTCATCCTGATCAATGACCGGAACGCCGGAGTGCATGGCATTGATGATCCGAGAGCGAAATGAAGGCCAGGGGAGTGTATCAATATAGGGGTGATGTGGGAGGGTCAGTTGTTCAGTGGTAGGGGCAAGACTAGAGGTGAGTACTTGTTGGTACTCGTAGCAGTAGGTACCGCGTAATGGTAATGTGCCTGAAATCGATTGCGATATTGATTCATGGTTCCGTGTACAGAAAGGTGACTGTGCGTGGGTGCTCATGACGTCTCCAATAGGGATGCCCAAGAACCGGGCATTCGCCACGCAGGCCGTAGCGAATGTAAGATATGGAGCAGAAATGGGTCGATACAGAGCGACAGTATGCGAATATACATAAGACCCAGTCGGAGAGCGTTCACTCAAGTAAACACTAGAAGCATAGGACGGGCCCTTTAGACCAGCGATAAATCGAAGCCCGGCGACACACGCGGATTCGACATCTAGGGTGCTGATAATGGCAGAAATCTCCTGCACCCACAACACGAATGGTAGATCATTGGCTTTTTGGAAATAGCTGTCCTCGATGGCTGCACCGTGCAACACGATGCCGAATTTGACGATGTCCCGAAGACCAAGATTCGCTGCAGCTATGATCAACGCAGCATTCTCACGTTCGGCTTCAAACTCCAGGCATTGAAGTACAAACCCCCATCCTCGGAAAAAGAACGGCAATTCGCGCGTTGATAACCCTTTCGGATGGTGCGATGTTAGTGACAAGTCATCGCCGGTGGTTGTGGAAGGTTTGTCTGACAACTCGGGGCGGATATTTCCGGATGGCTGAGAATTATCTGAAATGTGCCTCTCCTTTTGCTTCGCACCTGAGCTTTGTCAGACAGAACTAGCAAGCAATCAATCGAAGCATACTGACGACGTCTTCGCTGCGCCATAGCATTCTGGTACCTCCGTCTTTCTTGAATCCAAGATAACTTTGGGCGCTGAGGTTGCGTGACCATCATTTCGCCAGATTTATCGGTCATCATGGATAAGTCTACCGGTGTCATTGTCCTAGACAGCCTGAGTGAGATGTTTGATTCGAGGCAGTCACAGCTCCCTTCACCTCGGCGATGCCACCTCGGAACCCCCGGAGCGGAAGTGGAGATCGTCACGTGCGTCACAGGTAATTTGATCTAGATCTCAAGTGCATTAGTCTTCAGCACTGTGGACGATGGCCCGAGCCTAAATCTGTTGCGGTCATGGATAATGCGTCATTCCATCATTCAGAACGGGTTTCGCAAATGTGCGCGGACGTGGGGTGAAATCGGTATATCTGCCCCCCTACTCACCGGACTTGGACCCGATCGAGGAGTTTTGCTGACCTGAAAAGCTTTATCAAACGTAACTGGAGTTACGATGAAATACATCCCGATCAAGGCTTTGATGTATTCCTCGCATGGTGTATTGATACTGTTGGTGCAAAGAAAGAAAGTGCTAGAGGTCACTTTCGACACTCGGGCTTGAAGATAGAATTTTTGACCCCGAGTATTCCCTTGCAGAGCTCAGCATCTTCTGAATTTTGAACCTGATGAATGATGCGACCATACAAAGCATCCAGTCCAGGAGAAAACTCCTTAAGCCTTTGAAGGACATGCCTCCGTGATGTTTTATTGAGCTCTTGACAAACCAGGGCCACCCAGAGGAAAGTGCCTTGTGTGTGGGACGATAAGTAACGGTAAACTGCATTACGGGTTACATCGTTATAAGTTTTTTAGTTCTGCTAATTGGTGAAGTTTATGCCGAATGAAAATGAGCATAGCGTCAGATACAGATGCTTCATTTAGTTCTAAGAGACCAGCGCTGTTTGAGCTGGAGTATTTAGACGGTCTTCGATACTAGGCCATTTACGGCTGGAAACAACCACTTCACGTGCGAGTGGGTAGACGATTCCTGGATTATTAAATACAGAAGGAAGGAGAGGCCTGTTGTGCATTCGTCTAGTGCATCGATTACTAAATAAGTATTCCGCAGAGTTGATTCGTTCAAAATGTTGGTGAATATCTTTGAAAGGGCATTCCATGCGTTTGTGTCCTCAAACAGTGCCTTTCCTGCTTGGTCGTACCGGCTCCGTACATGGGAGATAAGAGATGGCTGCTTCGCGACTAATGAATATATCAAGCCACGAAGAACGGCCGTCACATTATTAATTCGCACGTCGGTAGCTTGGCAGAAAAAGAAGGAGATATTCGCATTATCCTCAAGAGATCGCGTGAGTTCGTCGATGATACCGCACAGAATCATGGTCTTGCCTTTTCCAGGATCGCCCCTGATCCAGAGGAGGCAGCTGCTCTGGTTGTCTTGCCATTCTTTGAACTGCTCGTTGTCTAGAATCCAGCAATATGAATCTTTTAAGCAACCCTCCCTTGGTTTCTTCAATGCGGTGTTTGTCATCACGAGGATCAGTCGTTCGCAGATCTCGTAGGCACGCTTGATTCAATGACGTTTCCGATCTTGCTGAGACAATCCTGATGAGTCGCATTCTGTTAAGAGTCGCATTTTTTCACACTTACAGAACTGTGCAGTGATACGGCCATGGCCCTGTCCGATTTGTAGCCCAGACATAGGGCTGTTATATGACATATGACTTGTCATGATCGTGGATGAATTGAGCAGAAACTTGGTGGCAGCAAGTTGGCACTGCCGCAATCGGGTGACCGATCAAGCTGAGCAAGTAGTACTGTATATCCTCGATCTTATACACCTGATTTATCTAGAGGGGTAGATGTTAAGTTGATTGCCTGTCTATGATCAGAAGTGGTAGGCTTCAAAAAGCCGTCTTGTTCAAACGCGAGCTACATTGGCATCTTGAATTGGGAGAGAGGCGGCTTCTGTTTTGCAGCATATGCTAAATGTATAGTCGACGATTATCTGTATCGGGCAGAGTTTGTCAAAAAAAAAAAAAAAAACAAGAAAAGAAACCAATCAGTAGGCAATTTTCAAGAAGGGGCCGGTTGGCAAGCTATTTCTGCCAACTCAGCAGAGTGTCGAATAGCCTTTTCCGCTTTTCCTTGAACGCCACCCTCCATTCTCTCATTTATAGGTGCTATCAAAGCGAGAAACAACCTTCCTACATCCCAGGTATCAAAGGCCGCGTTGTGCTAAATTTGGAAAACCTCAACAGGCGGTTCCAGCACAGCAGTCGCATGGCGAATAAGTACCGAACCTTCATATCTAACAATATCCAACTCATGTATGGGGTCCATCCCCGAGGGCTCCGGAAATGAAATAGACCCCGAACAAGCCCAAGCCTCCTCATGCGTAATTCGCATATCCAGGGGAACCAGCTCCCTAACAGAAGGAGGTTGATCCGGCAGCGGCGATGGGATAACTCGCAAATTCAACGTTCTCTTGGAGGTACTAGGAACATCATGAAGCCTGCAGAGAGGGGTGTAGTTAAACTGGACTAGTTTCTGGCCGACTGGTCTCTCGACGTGGCCCTGCATGATACTGGACCCGGTGTCTGTGGTCATGGTCACGTGGCCGAACTTCTTGGGGTAGCCGAATTTCTCTCTTCCGGAGAAAATGGCCGATTCGTTATCAAGGATCAGTGAGAGGGTGTAGTCGAATGATTTGTTGTTGTAGCGGACTTCGACGCAGTGGACGTATTCTTTGTAGGAGCCGACGGTGCTCATTCCGTAGTCTGCAAGTATGGCGGTGACTAAGGGTTCGTCTTCGAGCTCGAGCATGTCTGGCACTAGATGGCGGACGCTGCGGTAGGTTGTTCGGTAGGAGACCGTGAGGAGTGTCAAGTCGGAGAATTCATTGATTTGGTGGGTATATGGGGGTGCAAATTGAGGATTTGAATCCCCGTTGGTTTGAAGAGTACCGAAAGGCATTGTCATATGAGGCCACAAGATTATTCTAGGAATGTAATGGTGAGAGTATGGACTTTTTGTTACGACCTGGGTATTTATATCCTCCTCTCAGGCAGTTCGTGGCGTATTTCCCAGACGCCCACACCATGGCTAACATAAATACATAGCTCACTCTATCTACCTCTTGGCACTCGGGCTGAAGGTCCGCTGTGTTCCGGTGCGGAGGCGCGCTGTCTTACGGATCCTAGCACTGCGTAAGCTAATGAACTCATATTGACTGATTACATTACTCGGCTGCCACGGGCCTTCGCGTAGAATCTTGGAGCAAACTTTAATGCTGACATTGATCGATTGGGGCGGACGGATCGATCGGGATTTACGTTATTTTCCCCCAGTCCTGATATAGCCGAGGATCTATTCCACTTAAACGCGACTCCAAACTCTAATGCTGACATGTTTGTCACATCGGCAGCCTCTCATCCAAGATGCACCATGCCACCAAGGACAACACAGGGTGGAGAGGATCGATCCACAGTCAGCATTAAAGTTCAACAACTACACGCTAACGGTTGCCTTGATGCTACCTCACACAGACGCTACCTTGTGTCACTCCTATACAAGGATCTGGGATCCAACTCATTGGGTTATATGCAGCTTAATGAGTACGCGATTCATAATAGTAAAGAATTTTAGCAGTTCGTGGGTCATGATTTGTAGCCGGATCCTGACAGCTACATACACTGCCGGCCGCCCACTGGTCGCCCGCCGGCATCCCACCGATCTCCCACCGGCATCCCACCAATCTCCCGCCGGCATCCCACCGATACCCACCAAAACTCTAAGTGATATCAAACAATGCCGATGGAGCTATGTCAGTAGCCCTTCTAAATTTTCTAGTTCCAAATTTTCTCTGTAGAGATTCACATTAGTATTCGTTACGTCAGTCGCAGCGCCTGTTCCTTTCTTAAGAGCCTTATCGGCTGGAGACAAATGATGTCAAATATAAAGCGAGATTAATATCAAGAAAGAAATAAAGAGACTCAAGACTCCAGCTTGCACTATCGTACTTAGATAAATATGACATCCATAAGAGATAAGAATCTACACAACTAGGGAAAAGGGACACTATCTAATTACTAATGATTACGTCGGCGACAGGAAGGTACTTTGTTATTTCTATGTGGGGCAAAAGAGGGCTCCTAAGATGCCTGAAGCGGAAATCCAATTTTCGGATGATTCAACGATTAATAATTAGCTAGTTACCCTGAACCAATTCATCAGCCTCTTATGCTGTCATTAGTTGATCCCATTATTCTGCAGATTATAAAAGCACCACAGTAGCCACGCTGGTCTTATACACAAAAGCCTTTTCCTAAAACAATTTTGTCTTATCTCTAGTCGAGCCCACCACCTGAGAACACGAAGGAACTTCGGCTATCTCATCATGAAGGAAGCGATTGTTAGGAAGGACACATCAGTCGACGTTGTCGATTCTCCCATCCCAAAGCCAGGGCCTGGCCATGTGTTGATCAAGGTTATCGTCGCCGGTAAGTACTAGATTTTAGAGGACCTGCAGTGGTCAACCTGTGCTACTAGACCATTCGTCTCTACATAGACAGCGTACATGCGTCACGGCATTAGTTTTTTTTATCGGCAGCTAATACGAATTATTGAAAGGTTCCAACCCGAAGGATTGGAAGCTCCCCACTCTCCCTATCCTGCGCGGTACTGATATGAACACTGGTGACGATATCGCCGGTACCGTGGAAGCCGTGGGAGAGGATGTCATCGGATTCAGGGAAGGGGACCGCGTGGCCGCGTTCCACGAGATGGTGACCTCGCATGGTGCCTTCGCCGAGTACGCCATTGCACCATACTACACCACCTTCCACATTCCCGACTCAACAACCTTCGAGGAGGCAGCCACGATTCCTCTGGCCGCCTACACATCCGTCTGCGCACTCTTTCAGGAGCTCGAGTTACCGGAGCCCTGGTCGCCACTCTCCAAGGCCGCTGGCAAGGAAGGCATTAAGCGTCCTCTTATCATCTATGGAGCCAGTACTGCCACGGGAGCTTTCGCTATCAAGCTTGCAGCGGCCGCCAATATTCATCCTATTATTGCCGTTGGCAGCAAGCGAAGCGAATTTATCAAGCCCTTCCTTGATGAGAACAAGGGAGATGCCCTCGTTGACTACACCGCTTATGGTACTGAGGAGGAGTTAATCAAAGCGATCCAGGAGGCCGTCAAGAAGGGAGGTGCTCCTGACGGCCGCTGCTGGAAGGCTTTTGATACCGTTTCCGAAGATGACACGATCAGACTCGTCACTAAGGTCATCGCTGGCCCGCCGGACGCTGCTGGTCGGAGGCCAAAGGTGACTAACATCTTTATGAAAACCGAGGTCGAGGACTCTGACCCGAGTGTTGATATCGTCTTCTCCATGGTCGGTCAGGTTCACTACGAGGATGAGAACGACAAGCTCATTGGCGTGACATGGGGCGCAGCGTTTACCCGGGGTCTGCGCGAGGGTTGGCTCACAAGCCATCCTTACACTATAGGGGAAAACGGTCTCGAGGGATTGTCTGAAGGCCTAAAGGGCCTTAAAGACGGAAAGATTCGCGCGCAGAAGTTCTTGACGCGCCCCAGCGAGACACCAGGTGCAAGCGATTGAGCCAAGCAAAGCGAGTCAACAACGCCCGCCGGGCCGGAGACGTGATAGTCACATCTTAGGGATAAGCTTGGAAATGACAATCTTATATTAGACAAAAGGGGAAAGTGTTTCAGATGTATGTCATTCTCGTTCTATTGCGATGCCAAATGACCTGACTAAACCTTGGCATTTCCCGGGTAGCTGTAACTCTGGGTAAAAAGAAAGTAGATTTATGTATGTATAAGGTCTTAATGACTATATAGCGCCCGAACATATTACGATTACTCTTCAACTCCAACCGTATCGCGGTTTCGCACCACAGGCAATATCGCTAACAATCGCCGGGCGGCTCCTGCTTTCACCCTGTTTTTGACAAAGCAATCTGCATCTTGATTATCGTGGATTTGTTTGAGATCCAGAAAATTTTCAAGGGCCATATCGCGGGCTTTCTGGATATTTTCCCTGAAGGTCTCACTATTCACCCGTGACTGATGCCAGGTAGACATATTCTTTGACGGCTATATCGAGAAGTCCAGGAATATCAATTGGATCAGTTTGCTTAGGAGCTAGGTTCGTACTTTCAGCAGCAGCGGCAGTTGTAGGGATGGGCATTTGAGATGGGAGATGAAAGTGGACTGGATGACATGTAGAGTGGCGATGTACAACATTATCCATTCAACCACGTTGAAGAAACTTTAGTAGATGGCGATTATACTGACGTGGCAACACTGACACGAAGCCCTAGCAGCGTTTGAATCCTGAAATAGACCACGTCATTATATGCCGAGATCGATATCACCCACCGAAACCGACCAATAAAGTGCATGCTTAAGCAGATAATTCCTCTGTTGACAAAGACTGAACGTATATGTTGAAGGTATACAGTATGAAACTGTCATTCTGTGTGACATGCTATCACAAGCCCAGAAACCTTTCCTAGCGCCGGTCGATGGCACCGTCAGGATCTGGGACGCCACCGACGGCCAGTGCCTGCAGACCCTCGAGGGCCATAGGGACTCGGTCCACTCCGTCCGCTTCTCCCACGACTCCAGGCTCCTCGCCTCCGCTTCGGACGATGGCACCGTCAGGATCTGGGACGCCACCGACGGCCAGTGCTTGCAGATCATTTATGCTGGAAGGGTTGGCTCTATTAAATCATTCGACATCACTAACTCATACCTTGAAATGGACCGAGGCACTATTTGTCTATCTTTATCTTCAGATCAAAGACGGACCGAAGTTGTTCCCGAATTACCGCGATTCAAAGGATATGGTGTGAGCTCCGATGATACATGGATTACTTGGAATTCGGATAACCTATTATGGCTACCGCCGGAGTATCGGCCCGTTACTACTGCTGTTGGGCTGTCGAATATTTGTATTGGGTGTAGCTCGGGGCGGGTGCTAATATTCACTTTTGATTCTCAGAGACTTTTTGTGTTCCTTGGCTGGTAAATGAATCTTTTGAGATAGGGCATATACTACGTAACTTCGCCTCTCACCCATGTATATTTTCTGATCTCTGCGAAAGGAGGGACTGGGATAAAGGATGAATTTATAGCTTGATACATTGCCACCGACTGTGTTTCTGTAGGATTCTGTGAACTTCCACAACTTAAACACCAAATGTCGGATGACGGATGACGGATGACGGATGACGGATGACGGATGACGGGAATAATGGCCCAACCATTCAGCTTCGTAGCTATGTCTTTGCTACGGAATAATGTATACGAATGCTGAGATTTGTGCTTAGGGAATGGTATTGGGAAAGAGGAAAAGCGCTCATTCGCGCTCAATGCTATTAGCCTGTCTGAATCAAACCGCATGGGTGTAGCGGAATAGCCGTGACAATATACTAAGATGCCCTCTTTCCGCTGCCTGGCCGAGCGACGAGCGAGATTTATGACTACCAGCCTCGACCTGAATATCCTCCTGTGCCAACGTAGAAACACCAATTTTAGTGGGTGATTATATTGATTCCATTGCGTTAGAATGGTACTCGTATGGAGAAACGGCCTTTCAATCTTTCTTGTCCAACCTTCAAACCGAACGGGTTGCACGGCCAATGGTGGTCGTCCATACCAACTATACTTCCACTTACCGGAGCCCTTTAGCGGTTGTGGAGTGCGCGTCTGGATTGGAAAACGCATCTAAAGGCATCATTGGCCAACCAAGCGTCTCGATTTCAAGGTTGCTCTGCCACATATTTTGGATCTTATCATGAATGAGCCGGTCTTTTCCATAGCCGAGAGCCCTCCAGAGTTTCGTCCGTACAATAAACTAGTCAGACTCGTAGTCGTCAAAGTCAAGCCCGGGCTCTTTAAGTGATGTCTTCTCATCAGCACTCTCGCTGGCTCTGTCTTCCTCTGATTTCTCACTCAATTCGTCATCTAACATATACCGAGAGTAGATATCCGCTGGACATGGCATCTCGTGAAGCTTTGGGAATATCCTGCGCCACTCCGCTACAATGCTCTGGAATTTGTCCCGTTGCATCAAGCGTCGTGGATTCTCGAACCATATTCTTGAAAAGTGCATGATCTCTAACTGCCAGAGTGGAAGGGCCTTTTCCATAAGAGAGAGAGAGAGGCATAATCGAGACTGAGGCAGGTATAGTACGGTCAGCCGCGGGCAGTGACGTGCGAGGTCTTGAAGCTTTGCACCGTCCATCCGGAACATCAAACCGAGTTCAAGGACCTCCAGACAAGGAAGAGCACGTAGGAGACTTAAAAAGAGGTCTTCTGCAAGCTCCGGTCCCCCCCGAAAGGGATTGTGCCACACGCTGAACTTCTGAAGTAGTGGGCAGCCATGCGCGATATCGAGGAGTGCTTCTACATTGTCAAGTTCGTAGAAGACAAGGTCGATGACTTTTAGATGTCGGCATTTCGCAATATTTTTGATTGCGAACTTGTTGATAGTGGGAACCTCGGGTGCGAGATTTCGCAGACTGAGGATTTGAAGCTCCCCGAAGTGTGGCAATAGCTCCAGCCAATGTTGGTCCGCCTCCCGAAGGTACAATGCCTTCAGCCTTGGCCATGGGTTTACTGGCTTCTCTCTCGCCAACTTTGTGGGTACAGATCCTAACGGGGGACCACAATGGGGGATGTTCAGCGCTAACGCATGAAGATTTTGTTGTCGTCGAAGACACGGCAGGAGCTGCGCGGTGTCAGATTGGGTTCTTCCAAATTGGGGTGGTTCCTCAACGTGAACGAATTGCAGTTCACAGTGTTCGAGCAATCGACAAAGCTTATCATTCTCTCGGTCGCTATCTGACTTGTAGATTGTGAGAGCTTTGAGGTTAAAGAACTTGTCCTATTGGGGTCAGAAATGGGTTCTTACGGAAAGCACAGAGCGGAAATGACTCACAGCAGGAGTGATTGATTCTTTGAGACAAGTGAAGCTTTCTATTAAGAGCTCACAGTAGGAGATATCAATAGCCAAATACTCCAGGGTTGGTGTTACAAGAAGGTCGGAAATGGGCGACCAATCTTGATCCACTATCTCAAAGGGGATTATGAGACTTTTTAGACCCCTTCCTCGTGGCCGCAGAAGGAGCTCGGCATATTGGCGATGGCGCATCGCACGACACTTCTCAAAGCATGCTAACCTAGTATGCGGGTGTGCAGCTTCATCAACTGTGGGAGTCTCAGGAGAAAGGAGAAGATGCTTCATGAAGCTCATATTTCGGGCGAACCGTTTCCGTGATGCCACAAAGAGGCAATTTAGCGATCCAATGTCAGGTGTGTGGAACTGCATGTCATTCAGGGAGCCCTCGTAGAGCTTCTTCAAAGCTGCCACATTCCAAATGCTGTTCACACAGGCACAGTTCAAAAGATCTGGGACTATGTGAACATTACTGATGACCAAACCGATGATTTCCGGGAGCAAAAGTGGATTTGACGTGTTTTGATTAGAAATGGTAGTCATCATTCCTGGGGGAGAATAGAAAGAAACAACGGCGATGCTCATTCAACGATCAAATAGAAGCCAATGTGTCTCGAGATTAGTTAGTTTGTGAGTCGCGGAACACGTCTAGTCCTGAGAGATAGTCAATATTGTAAATTGCTAGAACCCATAATCGCTCCCACAATACGATTTAAATTAGTCCAACTGTCGCAGGGTTTCCTGCGATGCCCCACATCACTTAGACGAGAAGGGACCAATGAAACACCGTTCAGATGCTTGGCAAGGTATGCTGTCTTATATTGGACTAAAATATAGCATAATCATTCTGTGTAGTGCAGATGCCGAACAGTTTGGATTCGCAGTGAAATATCTTATTGTTTGCGACACCAAACAGTCCGGCAGGCACTAAATTGTATCATAGCGTTGGAACTAAAAACTATTTCAGGAATCATAAATTAATGACGGTAAGTGGGCCGAAACTTACTAGTAGGTGTAATGGACTGGTGATCACCTTTGGATTTTGGCGACACTGAAAGGAAGCGGCTTCTAATTCAACCCAAGATTGCAGAGATCTGATTGGAAGTAAATGTCATGATTAAGAGCTGATTTTCTGCTCAGTATCAGCTCCATATCTAGTCCTCACAAGTATGACAAAAATACCAAGGCTTTCAAGGCTTGCAGGAAATTTTGTTGGCATAAACCTGCACCAACTGTTGAAGAAGCTTGGAACCCATTTGAACCATTTCATATATTTTGTTTTCTTTTTTAGTTTTCCTTTTACTCTCTGAAGTGCAAGTTTCCCTGACGTGAAGGGCATTTAGCTGTAACTTGAGGCGATGGGGGAAAGTTCCAAACGTCAAACAGTACTGCCGGAATCATTATGGGCTGATGATCCTGTTCAACAAAAGCGCAGCGGTAAATTTCATGCCGGGCGAGATAATACGACAAGGCCCCAGGCACTCATTGATCGCTCATATCGCTTTGGGATTCCAATAAAAGCTCACAGAAATGCGCCCCCTCTTTCAACTGTGAAGGAGGAACAACCAAAGTCCAAGTACCACAAGTCATATAATGTTGATCAAGCAGGATATGGGATGATTGCTCTAAAGGATGTTGAAGGATTTCCTGCTTTTTTGATAAAGAAACGCCAAATGCCTTCATCATGGACTTTCCAGGAGGCTTCGCACAAAAATCTAGTGTCATTGACAGACTTCTACACAGAATCCAGCTTTATTTGTTTAGTCTATGAGTATGTGCATCTGGCTATTCCACTAGGCGGTTTGGCAGGGATCGTGGATTTCAGTGAGGCCGATATAGCCACTGTGTGCAGGGAGATTCTCGATGGTCTCATTTATATTCATTCCAAACTCGGCATATCACATGGTTCAGTTGACTGCAGCAATGTCCTCTTAAATGAGAGAGGAGAGATACAATTGGGTAGGCAAGACCTTGTCCTAGATTACAGTAAACAACTAATGATAACTTTAGCAAATATCGGAGACAGTATGTTGAACAGCAACATGCTGAGCGACTGGAAATCGGATGTAGCAGCCGTTGGTTTCCTTGTGATCTGTCTCAGTGACAAAACTGCCTTGATTTCAGGAGTCGCTCCTTTGAAGATTGCGCTATCAAGTCCAGCTCGTGGTTTCATAGAAAAGTCAAAAACAGGATCAGCTAAAGAACTTTTGAATGTAAGATCATCCCTTCCCTCACAGTCAATTTTGAGCAAGGTGTTAACTTGTAAGGATGAATTTTTACATCTAGCAACACCAGGAGGGGCGTGGAGCCTAAAGCGACATTATTTTGACGCACTTCCTCTGAGTCTCCGGTTTGGCAGCCGAGTTTGTGAAGATAATTAAATTCATCATGGCGCTTTGCAGTAAATAAT
Source organism: Bertia moriformis (assembly GCA_025802115.2). Classification (NCBI taxonomy): domain Eukaryota; kingdom Fungi; phylum Ascomycota; class Sordariomycetes; order Coronophorales; family Bertiaceae; genus Bertia; species Bertia moriformis. The sequence continues at coordinate 21,145 of JAOYNC020115979.1, forward strand.
GAGAACTTATTCTACATCGCTCTAAAATCACGAGAGTAGGGATGGACTGGAGAGTAGGTACGGACTGAGGGGTAGGGACAGACCAGCCAGTAGGGACGGACTGGGAAGTAGGGACAGATCAGCCAGTAGGAACGGACTGAGGAGTAGGGACAGGCCGGAGAGTAGGCACGGACTGGAGAGTAGACACGGACTGAGGAGTAGGGACGGACTGAGGAGTAGGGACGGACTGGGGAGTAGGCACAGACCAGCCAGTAGGAACAGACTGAGGAGTAGGCACGGACTGGAAGGTAGGTACGGACTGAGGAGTAGGGACGGACTGGGGAGTAGGGACAGACCAGCCAGTAGGAACGGACTGAGGAGTAGGGACAGGCCGGAGAGTAGGCACGGACTGGAGAGTAGGGACGGACTGGGGAGTAGGAACAGACCGGAGAGTAGACACGGACTGAGGAATAGGGACAGATCAGCCAGTAGGAACGGACTGAGGAGTAGGCACGGACTGGGGAGTAGGCACAGACCAGCCAGTAGGAACAGATTCTGGACGGAAATCACCAAAAGGGTTCGCACAACTCAAAACATATAAGAGTGTTCACGGAATGAAACTCGCTGAGCAAGCATGGAATTCGCTAGCAACCCACTTGGCCAAAGGGCCAATCTATTAGCACAAGAAAGACTGCAATTTTACTGTGGACATGCTATCATTGAAATACGCCACCTTGCATTTGAGAGTGATGCCATCCTTGGATCAAGGCCTCTTGACCACAGAAATGTGGAAAGGATCCGAAATTTGTTCGAACTTGAAGGGTGTGCCAATCTTGAACCTGAGCACAAAGTGGCTGCTACTATAAGTGAGCATACTCTACAGGGAGGCCTTGCACATTCAGGAATCAGGAAAGAGAATCTATTCGATCAAGTCAACCCACCCAGACTAGCATTTAAAGATGATGTCCGTCTGGTTTGCGCATATGGAAAACACCGACTCCAAGCTGGAGAGTCCTTCGGAGAATATGAGTGGCTGGTTGAGCTATATTCATCCAGTAAGTGTACAATCGAAATGAAGAGGCAATGCCAACAAGGTTTTTAGATATACCTCCTGATGCACTGGCCCAACTTCGTGAGGAATCCTCCAATGCGCAAAATTTCAAAGATGGTGAAATATACAGGATCCTGCGAAGCTATCAATTTTCACAAAATGTCGCTCAGGAACAGAAGTGGTGGGCGAGGTTCAAATCCGATGATCGGCGAAAGGACTTCCATAGGCTTCAACGAAACAAGCTTCTCTGTGAGGGCTTCGACAATTTGCTGCCATATATTGGGCTTTGGGACCCATTGAAAGCATACCACATTGAGCGGATTCTTGGACTCCGGTGTCATGAAGTATGTTATTGCTGGAGTTACCATTCTTCATATGTTAATGTTCTATTGGCAGCATGTTTATCACTACCTCAGTGTGATTCACCGGACATGGGCATATCTTTTCCCGGATGATATGACATATTCAATAGATCCAAACTCAGTGCGGCTTGTAGAGGGTCTAATGCCTGCATATTCAACAAAGGACCGTGATCAACTTGTGGAACTTATGCAATCACAAATAATTTTTCCTTATGTTCAAGAAGAAGCAGAAAGAGACTCTCTCCAAAGCAGGCTCCTTGAGGTCCCTGGACGACTGCTGTCTATCAATACACTCATTCAGGATACTCTGTATCTGAAACAACCAGTGAGAGCTTTTCGAAACCTTCTCCCAAAACGGTTCAAGGGTACTATTAATGAGGCGATGCTCAAGCGTTGGAGCTCCCAAAACATGAAGGAACCCTCATCTTTCCAAGCTTCAGAGCATGTCTTCATTCCATTGCCTTCCAGAGTCAATCCATTCGCAGTCAGCATGGCACAGCTATGGCTATTTACTCTAAGGCACTTTGTCCAACCACATTCTGATTCCAAGTGCCGCCAGACCATGGCAGCACAGTCAACTGAGAGATTTAGTCTAGGGAGAATGGCTGCTCTTGCTCATCAACTTGGCTTTTCATCTGATGAAATAAACACCCTCCGAGCTCAGGACTTCAACCGTGCTGATTCGGATCAAATGTTGCGAGCATTTTGTACCAGTGGCTTTTATCAGATTGATGAAGGGAAAGTGAGAGCTATGACCACCCGACTTCAAGAATACTGGCGAAACCTCAAGCGCATCAAGGAATCACCATGTGATGTACCAAGCCTAGTCACAGACAATGAGGAGAATATGACACATCGCAGATATAATAGCCCACTACAGGATGAGCATGAAAGGGATCGCTCCTGTCTTTTCTTGGGCTATGTATACAGCGCTGACTCGCCGTGTGCACGATACCCGACCTCCTTTGCTGTGACAAGGGAAATATTTTTTGCTTTTTTTTGGCAAGCTTCCTTTCTACGATATCTTTACTAGAGAACTGAATACATCCGATACCAGAATACAAGGAGCTCACATGAATGAACAGCCTGACAATCAGGTTGCTGAGCCTGTGAACGAAGGAGAGGAAGTAATCTCTGAGCCTGTTGACCTTCAACCACATCCACCAGGAACCCCAGACCGCGACAGAGGGTCTAATTCCCATTGGAGCGCACCATTGAATGACAACATTCAACCTCAGGATCAGGGATCTTTCCACACCTCTATGTCGAATTCCCCAGTTCAAGCCATGGAAGGCATAGAGCAAGATGTCCCCTTGGCGGCTGGGTTTGAGGATCATATTCATAAGGCACCTCTGGAAACAAAAGCGGTAATTTCGCTGCATCGCAAAGTGGCGGAAATACTTCAGATGTGGTACAAGTCAAGAAATACAAACTTAATCATACTATTCATGTTTGAGTCACGCAGTTACTACAAGTTTGGTTTGGACTCAGAATCTGCTTTGCGTTCTACAATCCTTGATTTACAGAGGGGACACTACTTCCTGACAATCAATGACCATGGGGTTGTAGCCCCTGACTTGGACAAAATTCATGAGGTCGCTCTTCAGGAGCGTCTAATTCTGGTTGGAAAGCACAACGGCCCAAATAAAGTGATCGAAAACCAGAGTGGGCAGATTTCCTTTGATGACTTACGTGAATACGCCGCCAATTTCGACGTCCGTACTGGAAAAAGGAAAGCTGGTGAAGATCTGAGCAGGAATGCAAAGCGTCGACTCAACCAAACATGAGAGTACATAACATATTGTGGAGGTAATTCCAATACATTTCTTGAGTAAAAGGACGCAAAGTACAGAGATACTTTCGGAATTCAAGCTTGACCATTGAAAACATGTAGTTCTTGTGAAGAGTGTCTTGCTTTAGAGAAACATTCACTTTGTGTGAGAAATGTCCTTAGAGCCTCTCCATCTCTTTCAATTTCCTTCTCAACTGATTATCTTAATATGAACCGAAGCAAATGCCTCAGGACTACATTGCCGTTTCCCGTCTCGTCAAGATTATTGCGAAAGATTTTGCCGGTTGATTTGGTATAATCCTGCAGATCCTTCAGGTTATGGAAGAGCCGTATCTCACTATCATTTCTGTTACTGCGAGCCCAATCAATCAGGTCAACAATGTTTACGTATATCTTTCGCACGGCCTATAAATTCAAGTCAACGTGACGTCGCTTTATAAAGGCAACTGGATATAGTACACTACCTTCTCGCATTCAAGACAGCTTTTTGGTAAAGGTTTAATCCTCACAGCGCGGCAAAGTGAATGCCAAGCAGCAATGTCATCCTCTGTCCCAAACCAGAGTTTGAACTCTTGAGTAAGCGCTTCCTGGTACTGGTCCCAGGCTTCGGCTGAGTCCTCATCGCCTTTACGCCAACCATAGAACCTTTGTAAGGATGAATACGATTCACTCGGTGGCAAATTTGGATCAAATTTAAAGCCGTCAAAGGATTGGAAAAACATGTTCAGTGGCGTTTTTGGCAACTGAAAATGTGCGGATGAATACCGGAGATGCTTTCTGAGTGCCTTCTGGCTGCCAAACGAACGATCACAGAGCTCACACTTATATGACGGAGTACGCGCAGTTGAGAGCCTCCTCACTGCCGAATCGACGATCGAAAATCTCACACTCATATGATGGAACATGCGCGGGCGAATCCCGGGAATGCTGGTCAAGGGCCTCCTGGCTGCCAAATGAGCGATCGCAGAGCTCATACTCATGTGATGGAGCATTTCCGGGCGAGTCCCGGATATGCTGGTTGAGGGCCTCTTGGCTGCCAAACGAATAGTCACGAAGTTCACGCCACGTCGTGGCAACGCGGATCGAATAAGACCTTTGAATAAGGTTTTGTAAGACATTTCAAGCGTTTATTATTTGCTTTTAGCTACCCTGCGTTGTGAAAACGAATCGCAAAAGTACGCAAGGGTGCTGTCAAGGGCTCGGTAGCTAGTAGATAAAAGAGATTGTTGAATCTAGAGAAAATGAAAGGAGAAAGTCCTATTTACACGAAGAAATCCATGGGGGCTGTGTGGTGTCGCTAAGCTGCCGTTTGTCTTGATTGTTTGTATGGCATCGTTTGCCATGTTGATGTCGTTTGTCAATAGCAGCGCTAAGACGCTGAGCAGGTCCCAATCATATCAATCGCTTGTGCTGGGCAAATTTGAGCACAAATTTAGGAAGCCATGCATTTTTCGGTTTTTTTTTTTTTTTTGTGTAAATGTATAGCGCAAGATATGTTCTGCCTTCTCTTTTATTTGTTACCAGCTGCCAGTACGCATTAGGCTTGAAGACCAGGTCTTGTCTGGAGTCTTTTGCCAAATCGGATTGAGGGCCACCTTTCACTCAACAAGCCAGTTTATAAATTTAGGAGTGTCCTCATTATATGTTCTTCCCTAGTCTACAAAGATGTCGTCGAGGGCCCTATATTGATGGCATCTGGTGTTAACTTTTACACCAGGGAAGCATGTTCAACATCAAGGAATATCGGTCCCTGACAAAGCCGATGTGACGGCTCACATATGATAGCTCATATGGCGGTTCAACATACGGCAATGGATGATACATCACTAACACCATCCAGTCATGTCGCCAACAATCCTCTTAAAACCTCTTCATTACCTAGATAGATTTCCTCTTCTTCTTTCTTCTCCAGATTCGATATTCTCGTCGATGGCTACAATAGTTTAGATAGGAATTCAATTCGTTATTATCTACTATTCCGAGCCCGTGACAAAGGACAACAAGTGGAATTTAAATGGTGCATTACTTTACTCACTATACATCTCATGCCTTAGGACCAATCATCAGTAGTTCTAACTAGTGGATATTTGTATATTGCTTAAGGGGTCAGCATCTGGTTATACTACTACTGCTGCTATTGTACAGAGTCAGGACAAAGTCAGCGCTCGAGACAACAGGAACAGTGACTATCTTTCCATGTTCCTGGATCTGTAGATGAGATTCGTCATGGTGCCAGCCCTGGATGTGAAGCGGGTTGCTCAGGTTCGGGGAATCGGAGTCGATCCGGACTGTACGAGGCAATACGGATGAGAATTTTGAATTACGTGGAAAGGTGATATAGATACCTATGTCCACTGTGACAGTAGAATGATATATCGAGAAACAAACTCAAAATGCTTGATCCATCCAAGAAGATTCCTAAAGCTGACATGTGGGTCTGCGACACTGAAGAGGTCCGCGACCAAATGGTGTCGCAACTGGATGGTAAAAATCATGAAGGATTTCTGGGAATGATGCTCAGCTTTCTATTGACTCTCCCGATTTCTTAGTGGCATTCATAACCGAGAACCATTCAGACCAGAGCTGCCGAGCCCTGACTTCATTGGACTGATGATGCCTCAAGACATCGCCCAGGCCAGCACAGCCGCAATGGTGCTATCCGTGAACGGGACAAAGAAGGCTAAGAGGGTGTTGGAGAATATCTATGTCATTTTTGGTATGTCAGTAACGAAATGATAATTTTATCTGTAACCATCAACGACAATATCAAATCTAAATAGAAAAGAGAAGAGGAAGTCTATCTAGATGATGAGAGGGTTTCATAGGGCTTGTCAACAGCATGGCTAGTGCTTTTTTTGTTTGTTTGCTCGGGTAGCGGCGTTTGTCTATATCAGCCACTGCTGCGACGTTATGATGTTGGGCGTTGAATCATCACAAATTTCAGCCCGTGCATTGACATCGGCTCCTTTCTCTATCAGTAGCCGAACGATCTCCTTGTGGCCTCTAAATGAAGCTGCTTGGAGAACACTGCTATAATGACCGTCTTGATTATTGACATCGGCTCCTTTCTCTAACAGCAGCTGAACGACCTCCTTGTGGCCTTCAGAACAAGCTGCCCGGAGAGCATTGCCATAAATACTGCTTTTGGCATTGACATCAGCTCCATTGTCTAACAGCAGCTGAACAATCTCCTTGTGGCCTCGATTTGAAGCTGCTTGGAGAGCATTGCCAGCACTGCTTTGGGCATTGACATCAGCCCCTTTCTCTAACAGCAGCTGAACGACCTCCTTGTGGCCTTCAAGAGAAGCTGTCCGGAGAGCATTGCCATGAATACTGCTTTGGGCATTGATATCAGCTCCATTGTCTAACAGCAGCTGAACAATCTCCTTGTGGCCTCGATTTGAAGCTGCTTGGAGAGCATTGCCAG
>JAOYNC020116076.1:0-29366 GCA_025802115.2 Bertia moriformis
GGTAAGAGACAGACCAGAGCGGAGGCTGCGTGCCCCTCTCGGGCTAGGCGGCGCAAGGGTGCGTCGCTCCCGCTCCCGCGCTTCGCGCGCCCTTGCGCCGCCCAGCCCGGAGCGGCCGCCGGTTGGGGTCTCCGAGACGGAGATCGCAACAGAAGGCGGTCAGCATGAAAACGAGAGAGAAGAGTGCAGGGCAGCGGAGTGCGGTCCTGATCCACGCCGTCGCCTGTAAAGCGTGCGGCGCCGAGTGGATGAGCGATCCGGCAATCAGGGTCGCTTGTTCCGAGTGCGACGCCGAAGCCGGCCAGCCCTGCCCGTGGCAGCGGCCCCATGGCTATGGCTTCCACATGCGCCGCGATCTCCTCGCGATGCGTGAGGGCCATCTGAGCGCGTGCAACGCCCTGACCTGGGACGGCCGCCATTCCCGTCACGCCATCGTCGTGACTGCGCCGGTCCAACTCGCCCTGCTCTAACCGCCGATCCCCGCAAGCGTCCATTTCAGGAAGGCCAGACCCATGAAAGTTCATTCGACCGTGACGGCCGACCGTGTCGACGCCGTCCAGCAAAGCCGCGCCACCCTCGATAGTCCCGGCTTCTGCGTTGCCTGCGGAGCCGAGGCAGAGGGCGTCGAGCCCGATGCACGTAAATACGAATGCGAGGCGTGCGGCGAGCCCGGCGTCTATGGCGCCGAGGAGTTGTTGATGCACCTCGCCTTTGGCGGGACCCTCGCTGCCGCCGCCGAATGACGGTCGGGGAAACGGGAACGGCCAGAGATAACGAGGGCCGCGGAAGCACAGATCATGACCGATGGCGGTGGTTGGTGCAATGGCTGCGGCAGCTGCGGCGGCGGCGGCGATGGTCCTCCCGGTTTGGAGTCGCTGCGGGGGGGGACGCGCCCGACGAGGCTGCCGCCGCCGCTGCTGCCGCCACTGCCGCCAGTGATTAGGGGGCGGCTCACCGAGCCGGCCAGAGAGTGGTTCCGGGAGTGGGGAGAGGATGTGGTCGATGGCATGGCGGTCGTTACCATGGTGGTGGGGGCAGCAGCGGCGGCAGCGGCGGCAGCGGTCGGCGATGAGGAAAAGACGGCGGACAGTGGTCTGGGGTTGCCGGCGATGGAGCCGGCTCGGGTAAACGGGTTGTTGCGCCTCTGGGCGGGCGAGTGGGGAGAGGACGGCGAGGCCATTCCGAGTGCTCCGGCCGGGAGTGGCCGGTCTGGCGGGAGTGGGCGGTAGCCAGAGAAGTCTGCTCTGCTATATCTTCCTGAGTAGTGGCAGGAGGGTGGGAGAAGAAGTAGAAGAAGTAGTAGTAGTAGAAGGAGAAGGAGAAGACGAAGAAGTAGTAGAGGTATTCAGAAAAAGACCTCGACCACAAGAACAAGGGGGGAGTGACGCAAAGAAAGGCAAGGCAGAAATAACAAGCGGTTCAAGTCCTCGTCCAGGGACCTCGAGTTTGCAGAATGGCGCACACGCAGGACGCAGGAAGCATCGGCCAGGCACGGACGCACGGGCGCACGGGCGCACGGACCGCCGGTTGCTAGGGGTTCCCCGAGGGAAAGTAAACACACCATGTCACGTGCATGGCGCCAGATCCCGTGCCTAGCGCCTGGCCGAGCCTTGGGCTTTAGCGCCTGGCCCGATCTAGTATAGCGCGTCGGCTTGGCTGGGCGTATCCCTCTCTTTGCCTCGCTGCACTCTCTGCTGGCAGGCTGAGCAGGCTGAGCAGGCAATCCATTTCTGCACCCGCCCCCACAGCCAAGCAGGATCTTACCGCCTCATCTGGCCATCGCGAGCGCGACCAAGTCAAGAACCGGCCCGGCCCCGACAGACCAAAGCTCCAGCCCGACCGACTGACTGATCGCGTTTCTCTCCACTGGCCGGCTGACTTTGCGGCTCTCCCATCCGATCGCGTCTCTCCCTCTCTCTAATCCCTCCTCTCCCCTTCCTCACTCAAGATCCCATCCACCGCCTCCGTCCGACCGGTTATCTGTTGTGCGCCGGCTGCTCACCTCACCACTGGGCGGGCGCAATTGCAGTGTCGGACATCTCGTCCCACCCGGCCCCCCTCCAGGCTTGATCATGCACGATATCCCCTCTCGGCGACCAGTTTTCGACCTGATTGGGATTGCAATACCGCCCAAAGCATGAGCCAGTACCCATTCCCATACGGCATTGCGCCGGCGCCCCCGCCGGCGGCCACGCGACCACCGGACTCCCAGCCGCAGCAGGCTCCCTACTATCACCAGGCCGTGCTGCAGCATCGGGCGCCTGTGGCCAGCTATGACCCTGGCACGGCTACGGCAGCGACATCTACGGGCGCGGCCCGGCCGCCGTCATACGAGTACGACCGCGCTGTGATACCTGGACTGGGACTGGGGCTAGGACTGGCACTCTCTCAGCCCCTGCCGATCCCGTCGGCCGGTGGCGACAGCTCCTGGATCGGCGGCGGCAGCAGCGGCGACGGCGGCGGCGGCGGCGTCCAGGCCCTGGCGGCGACTCCGGCCATCCTTGCTCAGACCACAAAGAGGACTGCCGATCCCGCGAACCTAGGCCGGGCCGGTGGCAGTCAAGACGATGAGGATGGGATGGAGGAGGGCGAGCTGAGCGACGAGGAACTCGACGACATGTATGAGCCACATGACCCCACGCTGCTGCCACCAAAAAGGTCATCTGCATCTGGCCCCCAGCCCGGCGCATCCGGCCCTCCTCATGCCGGCACATGGGAGGCACGGGACAGACACAGCAATGGGGGTCGCTATGGAGCCGGCAGCAGCAGTGCCGCTCCGGACCAGGCCAACAACCAGGCTGGTATCTACAAGGAAGGCGACGGCGGGGTCTCTCAAGGCTCAGATGGCGGCTACTCACCGCATCTATCCCCTGATCAGATCTCCCTCCCTCAGGCTGATCAGATCCCTCAGCCTGGTCAAGTCCATCAGCCTAATCAGATCCCTCAGCCCAATCAGATCCCTCAACCTGACCCCGGCGTGGGCAGCAAACATGGTCAAGGTAAATAAGGAGAGCAAGCCAAGAGAGAGCAACAGAAAGACAGAAAGGCAGAAAGACAAAAAGACAGAAAGACAGAAAGAGACGCCCCCCCCTGCCATTGTGTCCGTTTTACTTCATCCTTTTTGCCAACTCTGTTGACCTGAGTTCCTCGCTAACCCACGACCAGACCGCCTCCGCCTGTCCAGAGAGCCCCAAGACTTGTCCATCCCAGCCCAGGTTCAGGCATCAGATAAAACCATGGGCGACAGCAGCAGGAATGGCCAGTCGGCCATGCCCTCCCTGGATGCCATTCTGGAGACTCATCGCAAGGCTCAAGCAGCGATCATCCGGCTGCTACCTCTCAACCTAAACCTGCAGGACTACCTGGACGAGGGCATCGACGAGCAAGTTGTACGGCGCCTGTATAAAAGCCTTGGGATCGATCCGTCTTCCGCTCTGCTGCCGAAGCAGTGCCAGTCGCAGGCCGTCGTCCCGACTCCCGGAGTGGCCACCCCCGCGGCCACCACGACCGCCACAACCGCCACAACCACCGCTTTCGCCGCAACCAGTCCTCTACCCTCAACGACCGAAGCGGCCGGTCCCGCCACCTCACCTGTCCCTCTCGCCGCTTCTTGTGGCGCTACTCGCGCTGCTGGCGCGGCTGGCGCTGCCGGCGCCATTACTACCACCACTCCCACCACCACGCCCATTATGGATGGCCTGGCGGGCGAGTCTCGTAAAGACAGAATCGCGAGAAAGATGGCGGCAGCCAATGCCAAGACGGCCAACCGTACCCCAGTCTCGACCGACTCGATCGGCTCGACCAACCCGAGCCCGGAGATGGCTCATGATCCGACCAATGGCTCGTCCCCCGGGTTTGCCCTTGGTCCTGCAACCGCGGCAGCGGCAGCGGCTGCCGCGCCAACGTCACATGGCCAGCAGAGCTCGAAGCCGACGTCCGGTCCATCCGAGATCTTGGTGCCGACTGCCCCCCAGACCGATCGGGCCACTATCCTGCGACAGAAACTCGAGTTGATGAGAAAGTCGCAGCAGCAGCAGCAGCAGCAACCCCAGCAGCGGGCTGCTACCTCCGGCCAGAGCCCAGTCCCGGCCCCCACGGCCCCCGTCGCTGTACCTGCCTCTGTGGTCCCGCCGTCGTCGGACCCGTCCGTGGCCGTCGAGTTGGCCATCCCTGCTGCGGTTGCCGCCACCGCGCAGCCCGTGCAGCCCGCGGGAGTGAAAGCTCAGGCTACAGAGGCAGAGCCGATGCCGCCGCCGCCGCCACTTCCGCTCCCGCAGCAGCAGCAGCAGCAGCAGCAGCGGGAGTCGAAGCAGCAACCGCAACAGCCGACAGAGCAGAGGAAGCCCGACGAGGCCGGTGCTTCTGCTGACCAGCCCGACTCGACTCCCCAGCCGCCTGCCCAGCAGGCCTTCATTCCCGGCCTCTTTCTCTCCACCACATCGCCGACGCCCTGCCCATCGCGCAAGCGACCGGTCGCCGCCGACTTTGTCCAAGACACTCCTCACGCCTTGCCCAAGCGGCCGTACGGTTTTCCGCGCGAAGAGTCCCGCCTCATCATCGACGTCAGCGACGAGTCTGACTCCGATTCCGATCCGATCACTGAGGATGCGGATGGCGACACAGTGATGCGGCAAGACTCCTCAGCCGGGACCGGGGCGGCCGCGCCCGCCTCCGCTCCGTCGGGCCCGAGCCGCATCGACAACACGCCGCGGATCGGTTCTTTCCGTGACTGCCCTCCCATCTCGGACCTCGGCCCGTCCCGCCACCTGTCCAGCCCCGGCCATCGCTCCGCCGCCGCGTCATCGTCGTCCGGTAATGCCCGGGCCGAGCTCGGCCTCGACTTAGAGCGTAAGATGAAGGAGCTCGAGGAGGCGAGACGGCGACTCGCCCAGGCCGAAGCCCGCCAGAAGGCGAAGCTGGCTGCCACCACTTCCTCCGCCCTCGGCGCCGCCCCCGCCAGCACCGCCGACTCGGCCCGGCTGTCCGCCTCCAAATCGCCGCCGGCCGTGTCCAAGTCGTCGAGGGCCAATGCTGCGGCCGCAGCACGGACGACAGCGACGCACCCGGCCCCGGCAAAGACCCGCCCTGAGGATACTGCCGCGGCGGATTCCGCCGCCCAGAGTGCACGGGAGCAGGCCGCCGAGGCCGCGCAGAAGAAGCTGGCCGCCGAGGCCGAGCAGAAGAGGCAGGCCGCCGAGGCCGCGCGGAAGAAGCTGACCGCCGAGGCCGCGCAGAAGAAGTTGGCCGCCGAGGCCGAGCAGAAGCGGCAGGCCGCCGAGGCCGCGCAGAAGAAGCTGGCCGCCGAGGCCGCACAGAAGAAGTTGGCCGCCGAGGCCGAGCAGAAGAAGCTGGCCGCCGAGGCTGCGCAGAAACTGGCCGCCGAGCTTGCGCAAAAGGAAGCCGCCGAGGCCGCGGCAAAGAAAGCCGCCGAGGCTCTGAGAAAGCAGGCTGCCGAGGCTGCCAGGAAAAAGGCCGCGGCTGCAGCGGCTGCCGCCGCCGCCGCCCAGGAAGCCCTCCGCCAGCAGGCACAGCAGAAGCTGCGCGCCGTCAGCGAGAGCCGGGCCAGCAAGCTATCGAGACTGGAGCAGCTGCGATCGGAATGTGCCAGGCTTGAGAGGGAGGCGGCCGACGATGCCAAGGAAGCGGAGCGCCTCAAGAATGATCTGCACGCCGCCGTCCGCGTTCCCCTGTTGGACACGGTCGAGGTCGACATGTCGGGTCGAGATGTTCAGGAAGCGCAGCAGCTTCCCCCCCCGCCCATGGGTCTTCGGCCGGCGCTCCCGACTGCTTCGCAGCCTGTCGCGGCCACCGCTCACCCCGACTCAGGTCGTGGTTCGTTCGTCGCAGATGAGGCAAATGGATCCCCTTCCGGCAAACAAGCCAGCTCCGCCCATGCATTGCACAGAGCTGCGGCCGACAAGCGCCCGAACCAGGATCCCCCCCTCCCCGCCCAATCGCGCCTGCAACACACCAGCGGCATGTCGATCGTAAACCTGGCCAGTCGGCCGCCGCCGCCATCCGCCCCGGCCAGAGGTGGCCGGTCCCGGCCGGCTAATAATAATAATTCCCTGTCGGACCCAGCCTCGGACCTCCTCGCCTCCCCGGACGGCCGGCTGCCGTACCGCGCCGAGCATACGGCCGCTGCCATTGCTGGCCCCATCAGAGAAGTACACTTCGTTTCGGTCCCCGCCAGCACGAGGGCCCCTCGCGACTGACCTTTGCGCCCCCAGGTTCAAGCCCCGGTCGACCCCGGCGCAGCGCTGTCAGCCTCCTCATCGTCGTCGTTTGTTCCCTACGATAGCGTGATCCAGCAGTTCCCCTCGTTCCGGTTCAACCCCAACTTCAAGGCTCTGGCCACGGGCGGCCTCCGGTCACTGACTTATAGTCACAAAATCGACTGGAATCTCCCACTGTGCCAGGACGAGCTCGTCGAGGGCCGCTGCTCGGATCTGACCAACTGCCCGTATCAGCACTTTGAGTCGATCCGGATCACAGGTCAGCTCTCGATATCCGCTTGCACCCGCTTGTCCTGCTTTTCCTCTCCGTCTTCTCCCCCTATCTTTCCCTATCCCCGCCTCGTGTACGCTGACATGGGCTGCTCTCGTCGCTGCTCTTTTGGCGCGTCCGCGATCTGACCTTCACCACAGATGCCGCCCTGCTCAACCAGCTTGGAGAACTCCCCCGGGCGTCCAAGGATGAACAGGTTCGATACGAGGATGGCCTTCGGAAGCTGGTTGCCGACCTCCGCCAGCGCAACGTCCGGGACTTTGAGGCCGTCACGGACGAGATAATTGCGTACCGGACACGCTTCATGGCCGACCACGGCCAGACCCTGCCCCTGGGCAGCATCGGCCTGTAGCCTCGCCCTCCCTTCGTCCCGGCCCGCCCTTCTGCCGGTCTGCCCGCCCTGTCTCGGCAGACCACCCGAATTAGGCACTGGCCCGCTCTCGAATCTTTCCCCGTTCTTCTGGTCGCAACATCCGGACCGGTCCTTTTCCTTGAGTCTTTTCTCGTCTTGGTGCGCGCTTACCCCGTATTTGGTCTGCTCGCGGGTTCGCCTGCGGCCGAGTGTTGCGGCTGCGGTCTCTGGCGCCGCCGGTTTCCAGACCGGCTGCGTGTCAGCGGGACTGCGCCTGCCCACACGTGCCTGCGCACACGCAGACTCGACACGGTTAGATCATGATCCATAGCGTTGATAGCTGGCCCCGGCCGCTGAGACCCGGCAACAAAATATCGGTCAATTCAAGAGGGGGCAAGAAAAAATGACGGCCGAAAAAATGAAAGAGGAGGAAAGAAAAACAAGAGGTGACGAAAAGAAAAGAAATGAGGCAACGGAAACGAGAGGGCTGGTTGGATGATGAGGCTCCCGGGAGATGGAGGTGATGAAGCATGGTGGTGGTGGGAGTGGGGGGACAGAAAGCACAACAGGTTGCCGACAAGTTCATTTCTATCCAACCAGGCAGTGTTTTTTTTTCTTCATTCTATTCTTTTCTTCGCCTCTTGGCCCCCCCACGGCGTGTTTCTTCCTCGTAGGACGATAATAAGCCAGCAGGGCGCATCAATAGGACGGCGGGGCAGGGCAGAAGAGTAAGAGAGGACGACGACGACCGAGGTGGGCTGGAAAACAAAACAAAAGCGAGTGAGGGGGGTAAAGAGGGGGGGGTAGCCGCTCTATCAGTAATAGTAATCATCCGTTCAATCTTGCGGCCGTTGGCTTTGATCTTGATGGCATGGAAACAATTAGCTGCATGGTCGTCTTTTTCTCAGGTAGCGGTTCCATTGTGTCTTGAGTAGCTATGGTGGGGTTCGTCGAGTTCGGGGCTGGCTCGTACCACGGCCTCGGGCTTGCTTACGGAAGAGGAAACGGCCTCTTCTCGGCCGGCAGTCGATCGGCCGAGCTGGGCGAGCCTCGTCGATCGCGTGTCGCCTGACAGATTCTGGACCAAACCATGCCATATGCACACACACCAATGATGACGCTGCTCCAGGGCCGCCCGCCGGCTGCTGCGGGGAGAGTGACCAACGGGACGGATGCCACAAGTATATGACGGTTGGCGCAGGCTGATCCCGTCCTTCCGCCCCGTCTCTGCTCCCCCCAGGCCCGACTCATTCCCCGTCTTGATCCCTGGCTTGAACAGTTTTGGAATCGGTCCCACGCCTCATGCCAGTCGGTGCTTGCATCTCCAGCCCTGCGGTCGGGTCCCCAGCAGCAGATGCACGCGGCAGCGGATTGATTGATTGGTCAGCCATGGGCTGCGGTCAGCCAGCATTTTCAACCTGACCTCCGGACATGTCTCTCCGTCTGTCGCATAAGCACGAGGGATGGAGACATGGCCCGTCTCCGGGAGGTTGGCCGAGGAGGCCGATCACAAGGCGACGACCACAACAGCAACAACTGCAACGACAACAGCAGCCAGCAGCAGCAGCAGCGGCATAACCAAAGAGACGTGGCTACCCAGATCGGCCGGATGGCGCCGCTGGTCCTTGGTACATTTTTGGCTCACCGGCTTGTCCGTCCATCCCGCGCGCCAGCGAGCAGGCAGCGACGGGCAGCACGCATCCAACTGGTTGTGTGGTTGTCCAGATCCGATACCGGATCGCCCCTGCTGGAATCTCGCCCCGCTCGATGGAGCACGGCCCACTTGGTCTCGCCGCGGCGCTGCCGGTATCCGCCCCCGCGCGCCACGAGGTCTCGGTCTTGACCGCGCTGACCACGCCCTCCGCCACACTGGTCGCTGCCGGGCCGTCGGGGCCGCCAAGCCAGCCACCAGCCAGCCCTGAGGGGAAGCCAGCATTAGCTAGCTATAGCAAGATGAAAGGGGCAGATCCTAGGCCTTCAGCTAGGAATCAATAAACAGATACAGTGTTCAGATAGGAAGGAAGCGACGGGGAGGCGGTGGGAGGTGCCGACCCCCGCCACCCTGCCTCCGTCCTGGCAGTGTGGCCACGACGGCTCCCGGCTCCACCCCAGGCTCCGGCTCCATCCCAGTCTTGAAGGCATCTACGCGAGCCTTGACGAGAACGTGGTCGATGTGGTGATCGAGAAGGGGGTCGATCGAGCTCGGGCAGATCGGCATGGGCGCCCCCCCGCAAGAACGAGCATTTTCGGCAGCTGCAAAAAGCAGGCCGGAAAAGCCTGGGCTGGCAGGCCCACCCACACCTGGTTCGGTTTGGCTGGCTCGCTCGCTCACCACAGGACCGCGGCCGCCACCGGTCGCGACAATATGCATATACGCATATGGCCAGATATACAAAATCAAGAGAGGGATAATGTATCGCACCAACAGCAACGTTTCTTCAGCTGAGGAAAGGATGCTATCTGCCCTCGGCCGGCCCTCATCGGCATTCACAACCCCAGTGATCCCTCGACCTGGGGCGCATGTGCGCCCAGGGCCGCCGCCACCGCCGCCCCCGACGCCCCGACTCTGCCTACCGACCCCTCTGCCTACCTACCCCTCTCTCTCCCACAAGGAGAGGGGGCGGAGTGAGGGATGGGCCTGGTCTGCGACCGGCCAGCCAGCCAGCAGCCAGCGGGGATGGAATCGTAGCCAGACCTCACTACGCCAGAAAAGACCTTGCATCCAGCAGGACAGAAAATTCTCAAACCCACCCCGATGCCCCCGCTGGGCTACTCCGCGCGGCCGCACCGGCCGGTTCAGAGACCTTAGCGCCAATAGTCCCACGGAACGACGGGACGATTCGATCCAGGAGGAAACACTAAGTGAGAGGACACTCCGTCTCCCAGTCTTATCTGTGCCTGGTCGCTGCCGGTCTCTGGTAATTTTCTGTCAGTACGCTGGCTGGTGGCCTTTTTCTTCTCTTCATCTGACTTTTTCCAGTTTTTTTTTCCTCCTAATTCTAGGCCCTCCCTCCGCCTCCTCCGGCCGGCGGCATAGCTGCGTAAGTAGGATCGCACGAAATGAAATGCGCGCATTGCGCCTACAGGGCACAGTCCCGACATATAAGCCAAATGCTGGCGCACCAAGAAGCCAATTCTCCGAGTCATTTCTCTGCATCGCCAGTTCCCTTATCCTGTTCCCCGTCGCACCTAGGCATTCGTTTACCACGTACGCGAACAGCGAGGGAGTAAGGTACACACTCTAAAATGAAGACCGTGCTGTCCAGCGGCGGCAAGGAGCCAAGCCCTAATCAAAACAAACAGAGCGGTCCATCATCTCCTGCAAAGACTACGCCATCGGCGGGAAGGAAAGCATACAATCAAAGAACTCGTCCCAAGAATCCGCCGAACCAGCCGACCGGCGGCGATCCAGGCCCGGCTACGGCCGCCGGCCCTACAATACACGCTATAGCCCCTACAGCCTCGGCCTCTCGTCCTAAACCCAAACCCAAGGCCAGGGCAGAACTGCCGATGTCGAAGATTCCGTATCTAGATAACCATCTCTATCGAGGCCCTCCCTCTGCCGAACTCATCGAGATGAGGGAGAATATAGAGAAAGAACTTGGGTATACGAGCCAGAGCCCAAGAAATGGTAAGGGTAAGGGTAAGCGTTAGAGAGTGCAAGCCAGTGGGAGAGGAGGAGGAGCCAGAGGGGGGGGGAGGGGGGCTAAACGGGGAGGGGGGGTCAAGTAAGGTGACAATAACTTATACAAGACAATGGGAAGATCCGTAGGGCTATCTGGAAACGAGCTCGCAGAAGAAGGCTGACGGGAATCGGAAGAAAAAGGAATAGGATGATACTGGATGGGTGGGGAATGAGGCATACGGACTAGGCAGGGGGAAAGAAAGAGCAAGGAGCGGAGCAGGATGAGAATAGATTGGTTGGTAAAGGGAACAAGGGGGGTGGCAGAGGAGACTGATCTTATGCGTATTCAATCATTCTTGGAAGAAAATTGAAGCTGTCGCTTCAGTTGGCATGGGAAAGGTGATTCATTATCGCGCCTGATATCCAGTCGTAGGCCAGCATGCCGTGGGAAAGTGAACGCTAGCCTCGGCTGGGCCCAGCCAGGTATGAGACGGGGAGGGACCCAAGCCAGTCAGCGCGTATGATATGCGCTCTGCTGTCGCGACGAACCGTCCCCTGCGTCGTCGACAGTCTGCGGGGCGCACGGTCGATGCTCCTGGATGATGGGATGGCCGATAGGAACGAGGGGGAGACGCAATTCGCTAGGGACGTGGCGGCAATGAACAAACCTCTCCGGAGTCCTGTCTCGCGAGTTATAGTTATCTGGGGCCATCGTGGGCCATGATGATTACACTCCCGCGACGAGAACCCAGGCAGTCGCGTAGCCTGCTCCCACGTACGGCTGGCTCCAGACGGCACATGCTACACACATGATCACGAGAACAACTGGATCCAGCGCGAAAAAACAGAGTAGGAAGCGGAATGAGGAACGGCGGGGCAATGTGAGCTGGCAACGATGCATGGCTGATTAATGAGCCACGATTTTCCTCCGAGCGCGGGGTCCGGGAGGCGAGGCAGCCTGTCCAAAATCCGGCCCACCTGATCCTCCCACCATTCCCCATTCCTGTGGCCTCGGCCCGCCCCCTCCCTCGGGCAAGTCTTGGACGCGCCCGGCGCCCGTTTCTTTTCTCCCTCGGCTGATTCTTTGTCGTCACACGCCCAATCGGGAGGAGCACGCGGCACGACATTCATTCTCCAGGGCCGAACATCCGAATACAGCAGCCCCCCTCCCGCCCGCTTCCAGCTAGCTTGGCTCAATCTCACCCGAGCTCTCGCGTTCTCTCTCCCTCTCTCTCGCTTTGCGAGCAGTCAACTGGCACGCGCGCGTTCCTGGATGACAGTGGCAGAATTGTCATGTGGCGGCCCAACCAAGCGGGAGGGGAACGAAAAATGACGGATCCAACCACCAAACACCGTATGGCCGAGTATGGCAGATCAGATCGCATCATGTATTGTCCAACTTGAAACCAACCCATATTATACCAGCCCAAGATGTGATATCGGGTACCTTGTATTTCTCGGGAGACGATCCGGCACTTGCGATGGATAGAAAAAAAAAAACATTGGTTTCTCGGGCAGCTGCCAATCCTGACCAACACCAATACGGAAAAGGAATCCGTCTCCCAGCAGTCAGCTGCTGCGAATTTATCAGCCGTCGCCGGTTGCTTTGTCCGTCTCGCAGCAGCTGCCAACTCGCACGACATATTGCGTACCCATCCTGATGCATTTATTGAGATGATGAGGTCCAAGTCGCATTAAAAATATACGCAGTCGGCCGCCAGCCGAGAGCCGCTCGCCAACCGAGATCCCGTGCTCGCCCGCTCGCCCGCAGACGGACCCTTGCGATCACATCTCGCGTGCGCTGGATCCACACGCCTCCCCCCTCCCAGGGCCGCTGGGTTTCCCAATCCGGAACGAGCAGGGGCGCAGCTCGGCGCAGCACCGCGGTGGTCGAGCCTTGAATTTCTTTCTGTGGGGAGTCCAATCGGATGACGCGGCTGTGGCTTTTGCCTCGCCATCCATTTCGCAGTTCGCGTATTAGTGCGATCCGCGGGGCAAGCCACATACCGACCCGCCCGTATGTGAGCCAACCAGAGGAGAGCGGCCACACCGGCGTGGCACGATCCCGTCTCCGCCCGTCTCCGCTTTCTCTTCCCGCCAGATCGGTTGCGCTCGGCTCCCTCCAGCGGAGCAGCATCGCCTAGTTTCCCCACCTCCTCGTCAGGGGAAAGGGAAGGGAAGAGGGGTCGGGGCGGCCAATGAAAAGCAGCCTCATGTCTCGCGTGTCATGCGTGCATGCATGCTCCACCCCTACTCGGCCGGGTCCCTGGTCCGCGCCAGCGGCGCCGCCATACCATCCGCTGCTGTGCTGCTGAGCCGAGCCCCGTAACCCTAAGATAGAGCCCATCGGCTGACAAGATACATGATTGCGTCTGGCCGCAAACATAAATCACTGCCCAGACCGTCATCGTTATCCTCATTCTCATCAGCTCTCTCGCCACCCCACCGCACGTCAACCCGCTTCCCCCTCCCCTCCTCCCGGCGGAGACTGGCAGCCTTGATCATTGCACCCCCCCTCCTCTCCTCCCCCCTCTCCTCTCCCCACCCCTCCTCTCCTCCCCCCCCACCCCTGCCCCAGCCATGCCTTCCACTATAGACCAAGACACCTTCGTCTTCTGCCTCAACCCCCCCCCGGGCTACGGAGCCGAGTGCGGCCCAGCTCGCTTCCTCTACTGCTCCGAGAACCCATCCGACGGCCGCTGCGCCAACGTAGGCAGCTTCTACAACTACAAGCTCAACAAGCCCGCCTACGCCGTCTTCCTTGCCCTCTTTGCCCTGTCGGGGCTCGCCTACCTGGCCACGGCGATCGCGACCCGGCGCACGGTCGCGTTCTGCGTCGCCCTGATTCTCGGCATCATCTGCGAGATCCTCGGATACGCGGGCCGGATCTGGAGCGCGACGAACCAGTGGATCGAGAATCCGTTTCTGATCCAGATATGCACCCTCACGATTGGGCCGGCCTTTATGGCGGCCTCGCTCTACCTCTGCCTCCGTCGGATCGTGGCCGGGTTTGGGGAGGAGAATTCTCGGATCAGGCCCGAGTACTATACCCGGATAGTGCGTCTGCTCGCCTGCTTCCGCGCGCTGGATGTATATTCGTGGCTCGCTCCTGCTGACCGACACTGCCCTGCCCCCAACAGTTCATCCCCTGTGACGTGATCTCACTGGTCCTGCAGGCGACCGGCGGCGGCATGGCGTCCGTCGCATCACACAACGGAGAATCCACCGAGGCGGGTGACAACGTCATGATCGCCGGCCTGGCCTTCCAGTCGCTGACCCTCTTGGTCTTCATCCTGGTCTCGGTCGACTTCGGCCTGACGGCGCGCCGCCGCTACCGCGCCCTCGGCGCGCAGGCGCTCGCCCAGAACCCCGACCTGGTTCGGATGCGCGCCTCGGCGCTCTTCAGGGGCTTCCTGGCCGCCCTCAGCCTCGCCACCATCCTGGTCCTCTGGCGGAGCGTCTTCCGGGTCGCCGAGCTGAGCGGGGGCTGGACCGGCCCGATCATGTACAACCAGTCGCTCTTTATCGGGTTCGAGGGTGTGCTCGTCCTCGTGGCGGTCATCAGCCTGAATGTGTTCCACCCGGCCTGGTGCGCGCGCCCGCTATTTGAGGCCGAGGCGGGCGGGCTCAACGGGTGCTGCGGGGGGAGGAGGGGGGAGAAGAAGCGGGGGAAGGTATCGCGTCAGGATTACGAGATGAGGGCGGGCAGTGGGACTGACGGGTCCGAGATGAAGGGGTAGTGGTGATGGGGGGGGCGGTGTGCGCGGGGCGGGCCGGGGCGGGCCGGATGAGTCTGGATAGAGGCGTGGTGGCTCGTGGTTTGTGGGCTGGGCAAGAAGAGCGAGAAGCCGAGGCAGAGGCGCGGGGCCGGTATGCCGAGACAGACCTGGGGCGGGAATTCGCCGAGGCAAAGACGTGGGACGGGTTCGTATATCTGCCAGGCAGGCATTGGACAGGTGGGTAAAGTAACGGCAAGTAGAGGCGGGGCAGATACATATTATCAAAACCGTATATGGGGTATTGTGCCGTCCCTCGGCTTTCCTCGGCTATCCTCGCCGTCTCCGGACTTTCCCCGCCTAGTTCTGTTCTCGCGTCTTCTTTGCGGGTGACGGATGAACCGATCCACTGCGTGTGGTATCTGTCATGCAGCGCAGCGAGCAGCAGCGAGCACCCCCGCTTCCCCCGAGGACTGAAGACAGCCACCGTGGGCCTCTGATTCGATCCGCGGCCTACTGGAGTTAGCGCGGGTCTATCTCAGGTCTGTCCATGTCCGAATTGGTCGGCTTTCCGTTTTATTGCCGGCTCCTTCCGGCAACTGACCGACGCAGCACAAGGGTCGGCTGGCCAGCTGGCCAGCCGGCCGGACACTCGGACGGGGGCCACGCCACTGACAATCTGTCGGCATCAGTCGACACATCAGTCGGCACACCCGTATGTACAACTGTTAAGAAAACAGGAAGCCCAGAGACAGGACAAGCCTATGATGGGTGTCTGTTTCGCAATTGTGCTTAGGGGAGAACCCAGTTATATCCCCCTACATCTCTGACCAAGCTGATTATGACAGGTGTCGGTCCAGGAGACCGGCCACATCCTTACAACCAACACCGGGCAATAGAAATGCCGAAAAATCGACGTCCGAAGCCTGCCTGCCATTTATCCAAATCGGCTCCGGGCCATAACCATGATCAATCCAAAAGGAAGCCCTCCAGCTTTTTCTCCTCAAACGCCTTGTTCTGCGCCGCCTCCTTTTCGGCCTCGGCCTCAAATACGCACTTGCCGATCATCAGACAACAGACATGCGTCTGGTTGAAGCTCCTACAGGTGGCCTTGGGTACGCAGACAAACACGGCGCACCTATCATTAGGGCAGCAGCCCCACCAGAAAAAACATTGCCCTTGATGGGAGCTGGCGTCAGTCTTGAGCCGGTGGGTGGAGGAGGGGAGGGGGTGGGGAAGAGGGGGGGATATAGTATTTGGTGGTAATGTATGTGGTACGGCGAGTGGTCAACTCACACTCGCACCGATCAACGCGGCCCTAGGAATATCCCGTCAGTTAGAACGGTTCTGCGAGTGGGAGGGGGTGCATAAACCCAAGCCAGCAGAGGAGCTGCATACAGTAGGGGTCTCCGCAGCGGCCATATTGATGTTGGCCAAACCCTCCACGGCACCGTTATCTCCCTGCCTATCCTGCACGGATGCCAGATGGTACTTGTTGTCCGAGCGGGGCTCCAGGGAGTAGTTGTTCGCCGCCAGAGAATGGTTGCCCGCCGCGGCCGAGATGTCGTTCGGTGCCGCCATCGCTGCTGCTACGGAGAGGAAGAGGGCGTTGGCGAGCAGGAGTGGCGCGGTGAGCTGCAAGATGCGCATCTTTAATGCGTGCGGGTCTGTGGCGGTGGCGGGGGGGAGGGGGGGTCGGGCAGGCGGCAGAAGCCGGTGGCGAGAGGTCGAGAGCCTAGGATAGAAGCGAGAGAGGCGCAGGATAAGAGATGAGAGAGGCACGAGGGTGGGATGGAATCAAGGTCTGGTGTGAGGAGGTGAGAGAGCTGAGAGAGCTGAGCCAAGAGTGAAGAAGAGAGTGTGACGGGAGGTGGGGGGATGAGAGAGAAGATGCAGATGCAGGGGGGTCGGAACGAGAGTCTTTATCCACATTGTGTCCGCTGGCTCTCGATTCGGGTAGGGGGCGGTGGTTATGACGGGGTGTGGTCGGGCCTCGAGTAATAGGGGTCCAAGCTCGGGTGGGGGTTTTGGGTTCTGGTGGGCTCCGTCGGTCCTGAGTCGGAGCCCAAGTCATATGGCCGAGCGATATCCCGAGTGACTGTGACTGAGTGGTAATACGAGCGCTGCTATCCTGAGCTTTACGCTCCCCCCCAGTAGTAGTATTCGGGTACTGTCGCCGAGTACCTATCGCCAAGTATCTTGGCCAACCAGTGCCGCCGCCGACTGCAGTCCGGCCATCTCGGCTGAGTCTACGCTGGGACGCGCACACCGTGGAGTCGGGAGTCCCGTGCGCATCGAGCAACCGGCCCGTGCACTCGGACTCGTCAGAGGAGGCCTGTAGATGAGGACTCGGCAGCCAACGTCTGAGTCCGGGGCAACCAGTACCAGTCGAGTGAGCGTCCTGCTTTTTCCGCCAGACCAGCCCGGGCCGAATACGGTTCAGAAACGTGCGCGATAAGAATAGGATTCATCCGAGGCCAGGTCGCCATGATGGTGGCCGGATTCGGATTTGCTCTCGCGCTCGCGCTCGCCCCCCGTCCAGAAATCACCCAACCCCACCTCCCACGCACATGCCGTCTCTGCGCGACATGCGCGCCCAGCAGATCCCGATGCTGTAAGCATCAGCGCCGACCAGGAAGTTTTGGGCAACATGGGCAGATCTTACACAGCTAGCCGCTCGCTCGCTCGTTCGACTGAGTCACCATCCCCTCATGCAGTCCCAACCGCTGCCAGATCAGGCCCTCGCTGATCGGAGACGATCGCAAGCGGGGTCGGGAGCAGCAGAGAAGTCTGCCTCGGGAGGGACCCGCGCTGAGGAGGGTCCGGTGCAATGTCGGCGCCCCTCCCAGTTACCGGAATGATCTTGGTCAACCTGCAACAGCGATCGATATGCTGAAATAGTCCAGTCAGCGATGGGTCTGGGTTGAGTTGGTAAGTCCTGGCTGGCGAACGGGACTCGCCAACAGAATCGTTCATGCGGGCTGGGCCACGATGGGCGGGAGTGGAGAAGTAGAGAGAGGGCGAGAGGGCGTGATTACGAGCTACGGCGGGGCGGCAGAATGCGGGCAGAAGAAGTCGACAGATATCACGAATCATCAGCTCGGGCTGGTGGCCATATTCCGGGCATGGCCGATAAGCGGGATGATAAACTCAACTCCCGATTCGTCACAAGTCATACCGAGGCCGAAGAGAGCCCGAAATGCCCTCTCCTACACCCTCTCGGTGGCAACAATCCTTCGCGATCCGATGGTCAGGCCCGGGCCAATTAATAATCTCAATCGGCCTGCGCCAAAACTCTTTCATGTTGAACATTACGATGGCTAGGGCCAATGATAATCCCTCGTCCTCTGCGGGCTGCGTGGCTCGCAACCAGAAGAGACGAGCCCTTGCCAAGTGCCCGCCGCCGCTGGAGACGGGTGGCATAAGCCACCAGTCCCAATTCTCACAGATCACCTGGACACAGGTCCCCCCAATATGGAAACTGCCGATATTACCTGACTATGAAGGCGGCAACAGCAGCAGCAACAGCACAGATATTCCCGATTTACATGTCGTCAGCTGGCTAGAGAACCCCCGCCACCATTGCACGCTCCTGGATCTTAATCGGACACGAAACCACTGACGGCCAAGGAACTTGAACATTTGGCTAAAATTGACCTAACTAAAAGGACCCAGGACCACACGTCAAGTAATCCCAAACACGCAGCCGGGCTAATATCACCCGACTATAGGCAAAAAAACAAAAGATCCCCTCCTCTTGCGGCGGCGACGGCACTCGCTAACCAGAAGTGCCAGAGCCGGCTAAAAAGTAATAATCGCGAAATATATCCCGATTAAGATCGGGAACCACATGGAAGCGAACGGACAAAGGGAGCAAAAAGGCCTCCCCCATTTTGCATACCCCCGACAACCCACCCGACCCGTGCCGCCGGCGCCTACGCCGCCATGACGACGGCCCCAACCACAGCAACCAGGAGGCTCAGGCCAAGGCCGCCCGCCGTGCAAACGGTAGGAGGCGCCGCCGCCGCGACCACACCGGGAACCGACGGCAACGACGAGTACTGAGCCGGGCTCGGGTTCGGATTGATGGCCAGCGAGGTCTCGGGCCCGGGGGCGGAGCCGGGGTTATGCACGGCCGATGAGTCGCCTGCAGGCGTGGGCGCAGGCGCGGCGTCGCCGCCCTGGTACGGGGCAGCCCCCTCGGCGGGGTTCGAGCCGGTGTCGGTCTGGAGCGGCGCAGGCGCATCACTGTCCTGCGCCGGAGCCGCCTCGGTCGGGGCCGGGACCATGTCCACCCCCTGCGAGCCCGTGTAAAAGTCGACAACAGGCACCGTCACCGTGTAGGCCACAGTGACGGCCGTGCTGGAGCCCGGCATCGGGGAGCCGGCATCGTCCGTACAAGGCACCACCGTGGTGCGGGTGAGCGCGATCGTGGTGACGGCAGCGGGAGGTCCGGTGGGGCCGGCGGCCGGAGCGGCGCCGGTGACGGTGGCGGTGACCACCCTGGTGATCGGCTCCGCGCCCGTGATGATGGCCGGGTTAGAGGGCGCGTGCGGGGCGCAGATCCCCTGGAAGAAGGCGATCGCCTCGCGGACCTCATCGTCAGTCTCGCCGTGAGCGTACAGGCACTGGAAGATCTTGTCGACGAAGGCGGCATCCGGGCAGTAGCACGCCGTGTCCGTGTTGTTGGCGCACCCGACGGTGGGGAGCCAGGTGTTGAGGCAGCTGGGGACCACCTTGGGGCACGGCATCGAGGTGGGCGGCGGAGGGGCCGGGCTGGAGCTGGCCGGCGACGGGGTGATGGTGGTGGTGACGAGGGCGGTGGTGCCCTTGGACGTCACCACGATCACCTTGGTGGTCGGGGCGGGAGGGGCCGGCGTCGGGGTGACCGTCGTCGTGACCGCCATCGTCGTCCCGTGAGTGGTGACGATGATGACGGTCGTGGACGGCGAGGGCGTGGGGGAGGAAGAAGAGGGCTCCGTCTCGGGCAGCCGACTCGAGACGGACGAGACCCGGGACGACGACGACGACGACGACGGGGTCGAGACCACCTTAATAATGACCGAGGGCGTGGAGACCGTCGTGACCGTTGTGGGGACCGTCTTTGAGAGGACCGACGTGGCGACATGCAGGCTGGTGACCGTCGTGGCCACAACCGTGGTCGACACGTGGGTCGTGCTGATCGTCTTGACGATCGTCGTCGGGGACGCGTACACGATCGAGGACGTCACGACGTGGTACACCGTAGTGGGGACAGCGACTGCGGTCGAGTGGGTGGTCGTCCGGTAGACCGTGGTGGGCGCGTGAACAACCGAAGAGGTCGTGACGGTGCGGACTACCGTGGTGGGCACCGCCACCACGGTGGTGGCGGTCCGGTACGCTGTCGCGGTGGACGTGACGAACATCTCGGACGTGACCACCTTGGTGACTACGTGCGAGGTCGGGACAACCACGACCGTAGGCTTGACCGTCGTGTGGGTGGCCGTGATCGGGCACACAGTCGTGGTCAGGGCCACCGTCTTGGTGACGACGGCGACCGAGTGGGTGCCGGGGCAGCCGGGCTCGTTGTTGCAGTGGGTCACGGTCGAGAGCTTGGTCGTGTACGCGGTTGATGTGCTGAGAGAGGTCCGGACCACAGTGGCGGTGGACAGGACCGTTGCCGTCGTGACCGTCGGCCTGACGCTGGTCGACGTGACCATCTTAGTGGAGCGGACGACGACGAGCGAGGTCGACGGCCGGACCACGAGCGAGGTCGAGGTGCGGACTACGACCTGGGTCGAGGGGACGACTACGATGGTGGTCGACGGCCGGATGAGAACCGTGGTGCCGGTCTTGACCACCACCGTCGGGACGGTGCTGTACACGACCGAGGTCCGGGTTGAGGTCGCGATCAGGGTGGTGGGCTTGGTGATGACGATGGTGGTGGGCCGGACCACGACCGTGGTCGAGAGCCGGGTCGTCGACTGGACCGACGTCCGGGTGCTGGTGGTGAGCCTGGTGACGGGCACGACGAACGAGGCGGTGGTGACCTTGGTGACGGGCACGACGATCGAGGTTGTGGTCGGGGCCGGCTTGGAGGTCGAGGAAGACTTTTTGGTGGAGGAGCTAGGGACCGAGGCGGCGTGGGCAGACCCCGTGGTCGAGGAGCTCGGTGGCTTAGTAGACGTCTTGGAGGACGACGACGAGTGGGATGAGGAGTGGGATGAGGACGAGGACTTGGTGCTCGAGTGGGTGGACGACGAGGTCTTGGTGCTCGAGTGAGTAGACGAGGAAGCTCCAGTGCTCGAGTGGATCGACGACGACGGCGGCTTGGTGCTCGAGTGGGTCGACGACGAGGAAGGCTTGGTGCTCGAGTGGATCGACGACGAGGAAAGCTTGGTGCTCGAGTGAGTCGAGGAAGGCTTGGTGCTCGAGTGGGTCGACGACGACGGCTTGGTGCTCGAGTGGGTCGAGGAAGGCTTAGTGCTCGAGTGAGTCGAGGAGGGCTTGGTGCTCGAGTGAGTCGAGGAGGGCTTGGTGCTCGAGTGGGTCGACGATGACGGCTTGGTGCTCGAGTGAGTGGACGAGTGGGTCGAGGAAGGCTTTGTGCTCGAGTGGGAGGACGAAGAAGTCTTGTGAGCGGACGAGGAAGACTTGGTGCTCGAGTGGGTCGAGGAAGGCTTGGTGCTCGAATGAGTCGACGAGGAATGCTTGCTGCTGCTCGTGCTGCTCTTCTTGGTGCTCGAGGTGCTCTTCTTGGTGCTCGAGGTACTCTTCTTGGTGCTCGAGGTGATTTTCTTGGTGCTCGTGCTGGCCTTCTTGGTCGTCGTGACCGGGTGGACCGTGACCTTGGACATGCTCGTGCTGACCACCTTGGTGGTGTGCACGGACTTCTCCGTCATCGTGACCGGGCAGACCGTGGTCGTGACCTTGATCGTGGCGATCACGACCTTGACGGCCTTGCTGCCGGGGCAGGCCGGTTCGTTGTTGCAGTGCGTCACCGTCGACCGCGAGGTGGTATACACTGTCGAGGTCGTCATGGTGGTGCGCAGCGACGTCCGGGTCGACCGGTGGGTCGACGTGATCACCACCGGCACGGTGGTGACCCGGTGGCTGCTGGTGGAGGTGGCCTTGATCACCGCCGGCGCCGGCGCCCGCCTGACCATGGCAGGAGAGCCGCAGTCGAACCGGACGGCGTGGACGCCGATCTTGACGCCCTCAGCGGACTCGTCGGCCTGGCCAGCCGGGTAGACGATGGTGACCTTGGTGGCGCCGCCGCACTGGCCGTTGGTCACTGTCGTGCCGGTCTCCGAGACGGTGGCGCGCTCCCTGCACACGGTCCCGTCGGGCATGTCAAAGTGAAACTCGAGGTCGCACCCGACCTCGGCCACCATGTCGAGCTGGCTGATGGAGAATTGGCCTGCTGCCAGGCCGAATGAGGGTGACGTGGACTTGTCAGCCCGGGCCTGGCCCTCGATCACGCTCGATGCGAACGCTGACGCAGGCGAGAAGTCGGAGTTGAAGGTCCAGCCGGAAAAGTCAAAACCATCATACGAGCCGACGGCGCTGCCGGGCTCGACCCCGGCCCAGGTCCATCCGGCACTCTGCTCGTCGGTGCAGTGGTTGTCCGTGTTCTCCGGGGAGGAGTAGGGGGCGGCGTTGCCGAAGTCTCCGCTGAGCTGGGGGGGAGGGTCAGAAGGGAGGACACGCGGAGGTGAGGAGAAGGGGCTTACCACGGCCGAGACACCCCCGAGGCTGGCACCGAGTGCCAGCAGGGAGAAGTGCATCTTCATCGTGGGTTGAGAGAGGGCGTGGGATGCCGGTATTGTCTATCTGGGATGCTGCCTTTTTTTGGGTTTTCTGGCTTTTCTGGTGGGAAATGCAGGGCGCTGGTGAGGATGAGGATGAAGATGAGGATGAAGAAGAAGAAGAGAGAGAAGAGAGAAATGAGGAGCGCGTGCCATGTTGGCAGAGTGAGGGGAGGGTATTAAAGAAAGGTCGATGATGAAAGGGACGTGAGGAGGTTCAAGGAGGTGGACGTCTTCGGACTTCAAAGGTCGGCATTCCCGGATTGGGAAGTAGATGGGGTGGACGAGCCGAGACCAAGGGACTCTCCCGGCCGGATTCGCATCGTGTCTCAGATGTGGGCCGGCAGGGAGTGTCCCCTCCGGCGTGCCAGCCCGAGAGCTCAGGCAGAGACGCAAGCGGGTACGAATGGATGGATCCACACGCCGATGGGCAGCATCGGCGTTGTTCCCGGCCGGCCGGCTTACTTGGGGAAGTAAGTATTCATCATACCTTGGCGGCTGGGCGCCCGGCTGGAGGGGGTGTATATCACGGCAAAGCGACCCAATTCACATCTCGGTTGCGGTCGCCTCGGAAGTAAATGATATTATTACCATATCGCGGCTCCATTCTCAAGACTATCATCAAAGCCCCTCCTCCCATGCCGTTCTTGCGGCGGCACCGCCCCTCCCCGCCGCATCTCAAAGCCAGCAGCACTTTGTTTTTCGCTGGGTCCGCCAAGACTGGCCTCTTGTCTGTTCCCTTGTCCTGGGGCTCGTCGTGACTCGTTCTTTTGTCCCAGGGCTTATCGAGCGCGAACCATGATCCCTTCATTATTTCTGTCGAGTGCGAACTGTGGGTCTCGCTTCCTCGAGGCTTGTCGAGTACGATCCTTTGTTTCATCGCCTCGACCCGGATTCCGGATTCGTCAAAGAAAAACAAAACCCCGACCAGACCCGCTAGCAGCGACCGAGCGACCGATTGACTTGACTGCGTGTGGGGCCGGTCTGAAAACGGACGGCGGCAGGGGGGGTGGGCTGAGACAGGTCCAAGCCGGGGTCGGTATGGTGGGGCTCGGGCGCGGACTGCGGAGCGGGCGCGGCTCTGGACAGCGCCTAGCTCTCCGACAGGTAGATGGGCTCCCATGCCGGAGCCGGCGCTGCTGTCGCGGCGTCCTCGGCAGAATTAAGAACGATGCGGGGTGCCCGAGATGGGTTAGTATAGAGGTCGCCCGAGCGAGCGAGACTCGTTCGTTCGCGACTGCGGTAAAGGGAGGACTACCAGTGTGCTTTGGGGGAGGGGGCGGCGCGGGGATGGTTACTTCGACGGCGGTGCTCAATCAGGTCAGCACATCTTTGGCGCATACCCACGAGGTCCTCGACTCGCGTACTGAAGAGTGGGCCTTTGGCTCACGCATGGGTCGGCGGACGTACGGAGAAGTAGACCGTTGAGACGGACCCATGGGTCAACACTGCCGTACTGAGAGGTAGACCGCGCTGGCGCAGTCGACTGCCACTGAGAATCAGACCAAAGTGATCTTATAAATCCTTGGTTGCATCATCTTCCAGCCAGACTGGGAAAAGTTGATATCAGATGCGTCTTGGAATAAGTAGACGCTCGCCGTAGTCAAGTGGCATACTGAGGAAGCAGAACTCGGACGGCCGCCACGATGATTACCCGCGCTGTCCAGCGCCCACGCCCACGCCCACGCCATCTCAACTGTAGATAAAATTCGCGGCCGCACTGAGAAGGAAGGGGACCGGCCTCTCTCTCTGACGCTTCCGGCTGACTGGCGAGTCGGTCCGCCACCATTCCAGATGTGAGACCGACCCCGGCCGGCACTTCCTGCGCAACCGACTTGCGCAGACAGCCGCACCGGCAGGTGAAACCCCACCTTTCCAGCATTCCAGAGAGCAGCAGCACATGCTTCCCTGTCCAGGAGTGAGCAGGCATCGCTCGGTCTGTCAGTCGGTCGGGCTGTCGGTCGGTCGGGCTGTCAGTGGGGCAGTTGACCGGTCGGCCGATGGCAGTTTGGTTCAGTTCCCTGGAGACAAGAGCGGAGACATGTTGATTGCGGAATCTGCTTGCCCGATGAGAGGCACACAGGTCGGTCAATTCAATTCGCCATTCCAGCATTCCTTGTTTGCTCGAGGACGCCCCCCGAGTATGCGCATTCAGTCGAGTTCAATAGCCAGATCCGCTCGTATGGAGTTAGCGGGCTTTTTTGTCGCTATTTGATTATTGCACTACTATTTCCCCGCATTGCCTCTGTTCGCTGCTTTCCTACTGCCTCCCCGCTACTACGTTTAGTAGAGTTGCTAACTGCCAGGCCCAGCAGTGGTGGGGCGGGGCAGTAGCGTATGGTTCTATAGCGACTTGGTCATGTATATACCGAGATGTCGGCGGCGCAGCTCTCGCTCGAGGCGTTCCACAGCCGGATCACCCGGAGTGCGCTCGCCTACACCGTGCCCGACCTCTTCTCGGGCGCGGTGCGCGAGTTCGTGGCCGCGTACCAGGGCGGCGACCGACCTCGGGGGCCTATGCGGGGTGACGGAGCCGGCGCGCAGAGCGGCGCCTCCGTCGCGACCCGGGGCGACCGGCGCGGTATGCTGGGGCGCCGGCAAGGCCGAGGGCGTGACCTGCATCGGCGCCGACTGCGGAATAAATATTGCAGTTGCGGGAGACGGCGGTCTAGCGGCCTGCGGCGGAGGTGGAGATGGAGGCGGAGGCGGAGGTGAAGAATCTTGATCGATCGCGGGCGCTACTTGCGTAACTCGGGCCGGATAGGCGTTATTCTTATCGCGCGATTTGTAACAGCGACCGACCTGCGGAGGTTATCGCTACTGGCTCATATTAGCGGGGTTCTACTACGTAATATACTCGTAGTAGACGTACGCTACGCTTCTAGGCATATATCTTTAGAGTAGCAGCGCGTTACTCAAGGATTGAGCGCCACGATCGCGGCCCTGGTCTGGCCCGCAACGCTGCGGCGATAGCCCACATGGTCCAGAAGAGACATGTGATTCTTCTATTTCTCATACTCGCACATGTCAGAAGCCAAAATCGAAACCCAGGAAGAACGGACCCTGCGAGAGTCCTTTTCGCAAGGCCAGATACCCCAAGGAGCGACGTCTACATTCCGAGGGACTTTTCCTCGGGATACTGGCAAATTCCTCCGCTGCGATGAGAAGCTTTGACCAGTTTAGTCCACGAGTAAACTTGGAGTCACCCTCCCGCATCCCGTCCCGCATGTGTCGGGAGGGCGGCACGGGGAGTGGATGCTGTAGCGGAAGGAGCGGCGTGTCCGGCGGCGGCGGCAGCGGCGGAGTTGGCGGCGGCAGATGAGGCGCGGGACTCTGCGGGTGAGAATGACAACCCAGGTACAGTCCAACGACGACGTCTCACCCCGGCTGCCCGTCCTGATTGAGTCGATCCAGCTGCCGTAGGCCCAGACTGGTTTCGCTCCCGTACTATCTATTTCAAACGCGACCTCTCGAAGAAGATTTGGGTGCTCGGACTCGCTCGGCCACGATCTTCTAGGCTTATAGAGCGGTCGCGTAGGGATATGGCGATGCTTTGATTCGAGCGCGCGACCTCGAGTCCAAGGACGCGAAGAGCCCTCACTCGCCACACCCACCCCATTTGTCTGACTCCCTGACTTGTCCGACCTCCCCGTTCAGAGAGGATGGCTTGTTCCAGGTGAGATTTGTAGTTGAACCCTGGTCGTGATCATTCTGCTGTGAGATGCTGAAGAAATCTATGGCGCTCAGAGCGCCTTTATCAGCCTCAGATTGTATCTTGTATTGATCTACTCTCTCCGTATTTGTGGGAGAGATCCTATCCTATTTATGCTCGATGGGAGCTTCCAATACGTCATATACTAAGCCCGCGTTAATGACCTTATCAACGCGGGAAACCCTAATCTACTTCTATAATAATAGCACGATCGCCTATCTCGCTCTATATTAAGCTAATTAGGCGACTAATCAGGCTACTGATCCCACGATCAGCATGTTTTCCCTACTTCTGCCTATAGAGCACCGGAATAGATCTCGGTCTGGGCCCGGAGCGGGCCCAGACCCCTGTAGGGCGCGTCACACCTGCCAGGCGCGTCACAGGTGATCTATCTGTTGATGGGCTACTGCGAGCATAAAAATACATATATGCCTTTTGCTGCCGCTCAAAGCAGCAGGGCACCAATTATGCAACAGGTCACTGAGCTGATGAAAACTATCCATGGGTCGATAAGCTGCTGGTATACATGTATGTATGGGACTTATGGCACCGATCGTTTCAGTAGGGTACAGATCATATAATAGGTCGCTAAGTTGATGGTGTCGATCAGTCAATCAACTGCTGGAGTGCGCGCGCGTGTCCGTGTATGTTCCAGAATCTGGGCTTGGCAGCCGCTAGGTAATTCAGAACCGGGGACCGTATACTACCCGCGACAGAATAAGGAAACAGGCGAGGAGATACAAATGCATATATTAAAAACGACGGAGAAACGAAAAAAATAGCCAGATCGAACCGGTAGATTAAAATGGCTGTCTGACCGCGCGCCCTGATCACCTGATCCGCTCCGCCATATAGCCAGTATCCTACAGACACACAAACACACATTATAACCAGTAACCAGGACAGTATCCAGCCACCCATTCAGCCAGCGACCGCTGCCCAAACCGGCCGTGTCGTCACGCCCCCTCGTCTCTCTCGAGAGAAAGACGCTCTCTTGATCGAATCAGCAAGGAAACGCAGGAACGGCCCCATCCAGATCCATCCCTCATATCATGATACATGTGAGAAATAGCGCAAGAGTAACACCCTGATCAGCTCGACTATCCCAGGAATAGTCGAGCTGATTGGAGAAAAGCACTCTCCAGTCAAACGTAAAGAAAAAGGCAGTAGTGGTATTGGGACCCCTCTCCCCTCAGCTCTCCTCCCCAACGAGACATGCGCACATGCGCGCGTGAGTGATCGATCAATTAACTCCGGCGAGCCACCCATTATGAGCCCAGACAAGACTGAGCGGGAACAGAGCGGAACAGAACGCAACCGACAGGTACTCCGTCTCTCATCTTCCCGTCATCGGCCGTGGGGTCGACTCGACTCCCAGGCGCCGTAGACGCAATACAAAAAGGGCGACCGGGCCTGTGTGGATACGTGTGTGCGCGGTGCTCGGGTATCGTAGGAGTGGATATGGAATGGAATCCGAATCAGAAAACGCAAAAAACACGAACAGAAAACCCAAACACGCCGTCCACTGCTGCAGTCTCTTCCTTATCCGGTATGACGCCAGCCATCATTCCTCGTCATCATCCAGCCGCTTGCGCCAGTCGGCCAGGCTGTCGTTCAAGTTCGGGGCAACGCTCGGGATCGGGCTCCCCACCAGCCCCGCTCGAGAGGCCGCCGTCAGTTGCTGTTGCTGACTCTGATGATGGTGCTGGGCCGGGTCGTCCTCTCTCCGTGCGGCCGCGACGGTGGCCCCGCCCGTCTCAAAGTCAAACGCATTGCTGAGCCGATAATTCTTACTCTTCGTCTCCCAGTGGCTGCGCAGAGACTCCAGTTCGTTGGCGAGGGTGTCGATGGCCATGCTGTTGCGGGCCCCCACGGGGTGTGGCGGCGGCCCGTACATGCTCTCGGTCTCGGAGCTTTCGTTTCGCGCGTGTCCGGGAGAATTAAGCGCTCCCCCGCCCCCCCCTCCTCCAACTCCGCCTCCGCCCCTCTCCCCTCCTGCGCTAGCGGGGATTCCTGCACCTCCCCCCCCACCGCCGGCGGCCGCGTCCGAGGCCACGCTCGGAGGCTGCCGACTGAGGCGGCGGTAGTTATCGACCGACGACTCGACCTGGTCCAGCAACAGCGACACTTTGTTCTCGGCGTCCTGGGCCCGCTGCTCCAGCACGTTGTTCTCCTGCTGCAGCTGCTCCAGGTCGCGCCGGCTCACGGCCAGTCGGCGAGACGCGAGGTCGCTGCTCTGCACGGCGGCCTCACGCTCTCGACGAGCGCCCGCCAGCTCGGTCGCAAGCCCGGCGATCTTCTCCTCGAGATGGGCCACCGACGCGCCGAGGCGCTGCTGCAGGTCGCCGACCTCGGCCCGGAGCCGGTCGCGCTCGGACTCCCAGTCGGCCGATGGGGTCGACGTCGCGGCCGCGGTGGCGGCATCCTGGCGCAGCCGCTCGTTCTCGGTCCTGAACCGACTCAGCTGCTCCTGCAGCTGCTTAAGCATGCGCTCCGTGCCCTTGACGTAGTGCACCGCCGACTGGTAGTCGTTCTCGAGCTGGGAGAGCTTCTCGCGGTAGCTGGCCTCGGACTCGTCGACCTGGGCGGCGAGCGCTCGCTTCGTCTCCTCGTGCGCCTCGGTGGACAGGGCCAGCTGCTGCTCGAGATCGCGGATTCGGAGCTGATGATGAGGATACTGCTGCTGCTGTTGCTGCTGCTGCTGCTGCTGGTTCTGCAGGTCCGGCG
Source organism: Bertia moriformis (assembly GCA_025802115.2). Lineage (NCBI taxonomy): Eukaryota > Fungi > Ascomycota > Sordariomycetes > Coronophorales > Bertiaceae > Bertia > Bertia moriformis. The sequence continues at coordinate 28,427 of JAOYNC020116076.1, forward strand.
ACATGGTGCGCGGGCTCCCGAGGCCGCGGACCCGGGCCACGGCGGCAACGCTGGTCGGGCTGATGCCGCGCTCGCCGAGGATGTCCTTGAGGGTGTTGTGCTGCACCGTCATGGCGTTGGTCTCGAGCTGCTGGGCCGCCAGAGCGTTCCGGAGCTCCGAGTTAGCGGCCTGCAGCGACTGGGCCTCCCGCATAGCCGACTGCAGCTGCTTCCGGATGGTGACACCCTCGCGGCTGGAGGACTCTTGGTAGGCTTCCAGGCCGGAGATGCGCTCCTCGGCGCGCCGGAGCTTGTCCTCGACGGCGCTGGTCTCGTCCCGACACCGGCGCGCCAGCGCATTGGCAGCTTCAAGCTGGGTCTGCAGGGCTGAGGTGGTCGCCGTTATTGGCTCGCCGCCCTGGGTCGCGTCGTCGCCGGTGTCGCTGTCGGAGGCTGGACCATCAGCGCGTTCGACAATCTTGCCAGGCGTGTCGGGCGTCTGCTGGGTCGAGGCGGGGGTCCGGGCCAGTTCCTCGGGGCGGTCGCGCAGCTTCCAAGCCGTGAGAGCAATCGCAACCACCGCCGCCAGAGCCGCCACGGCGACAATCCACACCCGCAGGTTCCGAGGCTGCACAACGGTCTGGCGAGGCACCGCGGGCCGAAGACCATCGTCGCGGCCGCGCTTCTCCTGTGCGCCGATTTCCGGGCCAGATCGATCGGACAGGGGCGGACCAAGCTCCTCCGAGTGGAAGCGCGGCTCGAGGACCGGGATGGGCGCAGGCACCGCATTCGGCGTCGGCTCCGGCGACAGGACGGACACCTCGAGCGTTGGGGCAACCGGAAGCACTGGCTCCGGCGCGGCGTTGGCAGGGGATGGATCGGCGGGAGCTTTGACCGCCGCAGGCAGGGCCTCAGGAGGCGTGGCCGCAGGTTGCGGGACTGCAGGAGGCGGGGCCGCGGG
>JAOYNC020116175.1:0-29352 GCA_025802115.2 Bertia moriformis
CCCCCCCCCTGCCGCCGCGGCCCCCGCCCCGCTGCTGCCGGCCGTCTTCTCCGGCCCTCTCCCCTCCCTCCCCAGCGGTCCTGCCCTCGCCGCCCTGGCCATCTCTCTCGCCGCCGCCGCCGCCGCCGGCTCCAGTCCATCCGGCCAGGCTCGATGTCGCGAGCCGCTGAGACAGATCGATCTGGGTGCGGATCGTGTTGGCCAGGTACGAGACCATGAGCACGTCTTGGATGTGGTTGTTGAAGTCGTGCTCTATCTGAGCCGGGTCCACCTTGGGCGCCAGCGACAGGGCGTTCATCAGAAACTGGCCAAGTGCGTTGCGAGGCTCTTCCTCTTCATCGAGCACGCCATTAACCCACTCGCCGACTCGGTCCAGAAGATCCAGTGTCTGCTCGAGCCCGCGCGTGAGGCCCTCGAGGTCCGACATGACCGGCGCCGCGCGCGACTCCTCGTCCCGGGCCGCGGCAATGGCCTCAAGGGCGGCGCGCTCGGGCTCGGCGGCGCCGCCGCCACCGCCGCTGCCACCGAATCCGACCCCTCCAATTCCGCCGCCGGCCGCGATCCGGTGCGGGACCCGAATAAAGAGGCATGACTCGGCCGCACGCTCGGCGCTGACGGCCACGGGGGCGCTGATATAGCACCGCATCTGGGCCGGCTCCCCCGCCGTGGTCGACACGGTCAGGTGCACAGCCGGATGTGGGTATGTGCCCGTGTCCGGGCTGGCGAAGAAGTTCTGGATCAGGGCGCTGAACGAGTTGAGCTCTGCCGAGGTGGTGTACCAGCCAAGTAGACCCTCGCGCGGCGCCGCCCGCAGTACCAGGGCCAGCATGTTCTTCTGGTACTCCACGTCCACCTCGACCTGGTCTTCGTTCTCGGTATGAGGGATGGCGAAGCAGCTTCGGACCTCGACCTCGGTGCCGTCCTCGGAGCGGGTCCCGACGAGGGCGCCGATCACCCGGGTCGACTGCGCAATCTCGTTGAGATCGCGTCGGACGGCATGATCGAGGATAGAGAGGATGGACTGGGGTGTCGGTAAGCACAGGAGGAGAGAGGGGAGCAGAGGCGGGGGAGGGGAGCAAGAGGAGGGGCGGGGGGGGCAATTATGTACCTGGGGCTGGATGGTCACTGTCAACGGCGCAATGTTGGTCTGGACGTTCATCGACGTCAAGGCCAGCGGCCTAGACAGGTGGATGAATTGGTCTGCCTCGACGGCCATGTTGGCCATTATTGTCGTTTTTTTTCTTCGCCTGGCTTTTTCGCTGCCGTTCTGCGGGTCGCTGCCGTCACGCTATATGTAGACTTGCTGTAGGAGAGAGGAGAAGTTCGCGACGGCTGGCCGAATTTTTTCCCGCGAATTATTTGTGTGCGTGTGGGGAGAAATTTGGCCGAGGGGGGAGGATCTGAGCTCAAGGAATCATGCCCCGCCCCTGTGGCGGCACCCGGTGGAGGCCCGATAAGATAACATTAATTTTTCGGGGGAAAAAATGATCCAGCATGTCGGGAATCGTGGCTCGGAGCCCAGGAACCACTCAGAGGCCTTCCCCTAGCCGACCGAGTCACTTGCGATGCCCGGTGGGAGATTCAGACGGCGCGGCGGCCGATCCCGAGGTGGGGGTGCCAATCGCGGCAGAAACGGTGGCCGGGCAGACCTTCGGCAGCCCAGGTTCGAGAGCCAGCGCCTAGGGGGCATAACGTGAGCTCCGAGCCTCCATCCGGGAGATCACACCCGGATTCTGACAAGATTTCTCCCCAGTCGTCCCAACGATGACGAAGCCCCGACCCGCCCGGGGCCGGAATCCGAAGAGGATACAGGAGCCGAGGGAGAGGACGAAGTGAGATCGGACCCGGGGGAGGAGGATGAGTCTGAACACGACGACCGCGCAGCCCCGACCCGTCCATATATCGCGCTCCTCCAGGGCTTCGCAGAAAGCTCGAGTTCGAGAACGAGCAAGAGACGAAAACTAGAGCATCATCACGACCAGAAGCGCCTGCCCGAGTCTCGGGCGAGGGGGGCCGACAGGGCTGGAGTCGAGGAGGAGGCCGAACAGCAGGAGCAAGGTGTCGACGTCGACGTCGACTTCGTCGAGGGGGCCGAGAACGAAGCCGAGGGCGAGGACGAAGGGCACCACATGGCCGCTGCCGGCCTCCAGGCCGAGCAGCCCGAAGGCCAGAACAGCGATGATGACAGCGAAGGCGGGGAGGCCGGCCGAGCCGATCCGTTTGACTCGCACTTTGCCCACCCAGATGAGGAGGCGGCCACTCGAAAGATCCAGGCGATCCAGACAGACGGATGGGAGACCAGGCCGCTGCCGGCTTCGTCACTACGGCTGGCCGCTTCAATTCCCAAGGGAACGACCGACTGGTCAGACAGGGACGTCACCACCCCGGTTCTCTCCCCCGACGCCCTCAACCTGAGGCAGAAGCTTCGCGTCTCGTCATCCAAGAAGATGCCCTCCCTCGATCGGCTGCAGCAACAGCTGGCCCCGATCCTGTTCAACTATCACGACGTCCTATTTGGCGACCGCACCGCCCGGAATGCCGACAGCCTGCGCCGGCTCGTGTGCCTGCACGTCCTGAACCACATACTCAAGTAAGTAGTGAGCAAGGCCGGAAACGAACACTGTCGCTAGCCGATATCTAAACCATCTCTGCACAGGGCCCACCACCGCATCATCAACCACAGCTACCGGCTCGCGCGGGACGGCGGCGCCAACCCGGACCTCGAGTTCCGTGACCAGGGCTTCACCCGTCCCAAGGTTCTCTTCCTCCTGCCGACTCGGCACTCATGTCTGCGGGTGGTCAACACGCTGCGCGACCTCAGCGGGCCAGACCAGGAGGAGAACCGGCGCCGGCTCGACGATGCGTTCGGGGTCCCTCCTGGCGGGGGTGCCGCCAAGTTCGGGCCCGACAAGCCGGCCGACTTCCGCGACCTCTTTGCCGGCAACGACGACGACATGTTCCGGCTCGGCATCAAATTCACCCGCAAGACGGTCAAGTACTACACCCCCTTTTACGGCTCAGACGTGCTCCTGGCCAGCCCGCTGGGGTTACGGGTCGCCATGGGCTCCGACGGGGACCGGAAGGGAGGCGCCAAGCTCGACTTTGATTTTCTCAGCTCGATAGAGATCGTGGTCCTGGACCAGGCAGACGCTCTGCTGATGCAGAACTGGGAGCACGTCGAGTTCATTTTTGAGCACCTTAACCTGCAGCCTCGCGACGCGCACGGGTGCGACTTTGGACGGGTGCGGGCCTGGTACCTCGAGAACCAGGCCCGCCACTACCGCCAGACCGTGGTGCTGTCCGCGTTCAATACGCCAGAGCTGTCGGAGCTGGCGCGGGCCCGCTGCGCCAACTGGTCTGGGAAGCTGCGCGTCCAGCCGGCATCGTACCCGGGCGTAATCCAGCAGCTCGGGGCCAAAGTGCGGCAGACCTTCTCTCGGTTCGACACCGAGTCACCGGCCGCGGACCCGGACTCCCGGTTCGCCTTCTTCACAGCCGCTGTGCTCGCGAATTTGACGCGCCGTAGCAGCAGCAGCAGCAGCGGCGGCGGCAGTGGCGGCGAAGACGTGACCGGCACCCTCATCTTCGTGCCGTCGTATCTCGACTTTGTGCGGCTGCGCAACCACTTCGCGACCTCGGTGGCGCTGGCTGGCGTCACGTTCGGCGCCCTGTCCGAGTATGCGGACGTGCCTGCCGCGAGTCGGGCCCGGTCCCACTTCTCGGCCGGCCGCCACCGGGTGCTGCTGTACACGGAGCGGGCTCACCACTTCCGCCGGTACAGGCTGCGGGGGGTCCGCCGAGTGCTCTTCTACGGCCTGCCGGATAACCCGCACTTTTACGCCGAGATAGCGGGCGGGTTTCTAGCCGCCAGCGAGGCCGACGGGACGCTGGAGCCGGGCCGAGGCACCGTCAGGGTGGTGTTCTCCCGGTACGACCTGCTGAAGCTGGAACGGATTGCGGGGTCCGAGAGGGTGGGCCGGATGGTGGGGGATAGAGGAGATAGGTTTGATTTTGTGTAGGCCGCGCTGTGCTGTTCGTATAATTGTGTAGCAGCCGTGATATCCATCCGTTTCCGTCCAGCCCCTCATCCATATCCGTCCAGCCCCCCATCATCATCACCGGTGTCTGTCCTGCCCGCCTGTCGCCGCCTGTCCCGTATATACGCGCACACACACACTCACGCCCCGCATATGAACCGTCATTTAATGGCCCGTCCGCCTTTCTACCATTGCGGCCCCCGCGAGTGGAAGTTATACCGCCGCGCGGCAGCCTCATCCTCCTCGTGGTCGCGGCCCATATTGCGGAAGTGGCGGACGAGGTCCTCGAACTCGCGGTCACCATCCTTGCGGTACCGGACGACCTTCTCCCGGTTGATCACTGTGGTCGGATGGCTCTCGCGCCCGAGGCCCTCGTCCCGGGCGACGGCCATGGCCGTCATCATGAAGAGCGTGTCGCGGGGACCATCGACCAGCTCGAGGATGGCGCTCTCGGCCTGGTCGGCGTGGTTCTTGGGCTCGGTCCGGCGTACGCGGGTGTATCCTCCCTCGCGGGCGGTGTAGCGCTCGCGCAGCTCGCCAAAGACCTTGGGCAGGATGAATTCGGGAGTCTGGGCGGGCGTCAGCGAGGAGATCCAGAGGACAGGAAGGGAGTGAGACACCGACATAGACACGGGCCTGAGCCTCCCGCCGGGCCGCATCGCTGTTGCGCTTGCCGAGGGTGATGAGCTTGTCGGCCCAGCGCTGGGCCTCCTTTGCTTTGGCTACCGTCGTCTCGATGTGCTCGTGCTGGATGAGCTGGGTGACGAGGCCGCGGAGGAGGGCGATCCGGGCGGACGAGTCGCGGCTGAGGTGTCGGAACTCGGGACGGCCGCCGGCCATAGAGGGCGGTTGAGACAGGAGACTGGGGAGGCAGTCGGAAAGCAATGGCAGCGGGCAGCAGGCGGCCGGGCGGTTCACGGCGCAAGCAGAGAGAGATGGTGAATTTGATGATGGGATTTTAAAGTGGTTGTCAGACAGGTGATGGCAGCTGACAGAGACGATGCCGGCGGGATTATGTATCAACCATTGGACTGTGGCTCCCGGGATTCCCACCAGCCAGGAGGCACCACCTGGCACCCCCTCACGCCAAGACCCCAAGGATCTGCCCCATGCTCCTGCGTACGCATTTCCCATATTAAGGAGCATTTCCCCCCGATAGTTTAGTTTGAATCAATCAAGTCACAACCAAGTATAAGCCTGAGCACACATACACATACCCATTTCACCAGCCCCCCTAGTCAGTATGGTCAATCCAGTCTACCCTCCCCGAGGTCTACAGACCGGCGCAGACTCGGCAGCTGCCTAGCTCTTCGAAGGCGGCCCCGAGCCCCCCGAGCCTCCAGGAACAGCAGAAGCCGTATCCTCTGAGCCCCGAGCCCCCCATGGCGAAGAACAAAGCGCTCTTGATATCCTCCGAGGGATCCAGGGAATTGTGGCCGAGTGTAAGAAGAGCCTCGATAAGGCAGAGGAGGACGTCAGGTCCCAGAAAGCCGACATCGAAAAACTCCAGCAGACCCGGAGCAGCCATTCCTCGCGCCGGGCGTCTCCTCAGCCTCGATATTCGGTCCAGGACGCCCGTTCCCAGCCCGGACCCTCCTCGAAGTAGGGAGCTCTAGGGAAGCCTCGGAGATTTCGGAGTATCCTCCGCCGCCGCCGCAGCAGCAGCAGCCGTGGCAGCAGCAGCCCCAGAGGCCGCCCGGTCTGAGGGATGTTCGCTGGGAGCAGCCATATGGTGGGGGACGCTACTACGTGCCGCACGCGCAGCACGTGCAGGCAGGCCCGCCCCACCACCTTCCCGGCCCTCCGCCGTCGCCGGCCGCCGCGATGCTAGCCCTGCTGCTGCTGCTGGGCAGGCCACTGCTGCTACGGCGGCGGCTGGGGTTCCTGCGGCCGAGGCTGCTGCTGCGGCGGCGGCGGCGGCGGATACTCCGAAATCTCCGAGGCTTCCCTAGAGCTCCCTCGTCGAGGAGGGTCCGGGCTGGGAACGGGCGTCATGGGCCGAATATCGAGGCTGAGACGCCTGGCGCGAGGAACGGGCGCTCCGGGTCTGCTGAAGTCTCTCGATGTCGGCTTTCTGGGAATTGACGTCCCTCTGTACCTGATCGACGTTCCTCTCTACCCTATCGAGGGTCTTCTTGAAATCGGATATTATTCCGGGGAGGTCTCGGAGGCTATCGTGAGTGTTTCCTTCACCTGGAGGAGCCGTCTCCTTGCACTTTCGCTGCTTCTCCGGGCTGGCCTCGGGAGAAGGCAGATGGGTATCGTCGTGCTCCTGGGGCTCGGGGGACTCGGGGCCGCCTTGGAAGAGCCGGGCGGCTTCCGAGTCTGCGCCGGTCTGTAGACCTCGGGGAGGGTGGACCGGATTGACCATACTGACTAGGGGGACTGGTAAAATGGGTTTGTGTGGTGTGTAGACTACAAAAATATATATTTTTGTGGCTATTGCCCACCAGGTACACGGCCCAGGGCACCACGCTTTCTGCGAGTGCTCAAGCTTATACTTGGTTAGGACTTGATTGATTCAAACTGAACTATCGGGGGGAAATGCTCCTTAATATGGGAAATGCGTACGTAGGAGCATGGGGCGTATCCTTCGGGTCTTGGCGTAAGGGGGTGCCAGGTGGTGCCTCCTGGCTGGTGGGAATCTCGGGAGCCACAGGGCTTTGATGATGCTCAATGAGGACGCTGTCTCTTGAGGGAGTAAGAAGATGCCGAGAGACGGCGTACCGATTTGATCTCCGATGTGGGCAGGCATTCCAAATCACTGTCAGGGCCACTTCCACCCCGAAATCACTTGCGACTCCAAGCACACACAACTTACGTCTTGGACATAACATGGGGTCGTGATGGATTATAGCGGGTCTGTATCGAGAGTGAATCGCCGTACCGGCCTCGCCTGAACCGGACGGAAATGGTTGAGGGTGACAATTGGCCTCGCGGCGTATTCCTACTCCAAGGTGTCCGCCAGCGGCAGCCGGCTCAGCGCCGGCAGCTGGACGGGCCCTGCTCGGGGCGTTCGATACATCCGGCAAGGCGCATGCCCGGTTCGCGGGGCCGAGCCTGCCGTTCTTCATGCCATCCACGGTCGACATCCAGGCCATCATCGACATGTCCGCCCCACCGACCTTCTCTGGCACCATCTTCTCCAGCCAAATGCTGCCGGGCCCGCAGGAGGGAGGGGCCGCGGAGGAGAGGCTGGCATGAACCCACGTTGAGAGCCCGTGACAGTTAACGGAGATGGGCAAGGACAGGGTGAAGCTGCGGCGGCGGGGGAGGACTGTGGAGAGTAACGGGGAGGGGGTTGACCGTCTTTTGTGTAAATCAACCCCCTCGAGACTGCTCGGATATCGGCAGCACATACCGAGGTACATATCTCTTGACCCCCCTCATTGACAATGCATATATATATATATATCTACATATAAACCTGGATGTATCACAAAACCTGACCAGCCAGTCCCTCCATCCTCCTTCACGCTTTATTGTCGCTTCGCTATACAAGTTCATCAACCTAGGTATCCCGCTGCGGTGCCTCCCCAGGTCCTCCCCCCTCCAGCTCAAATATCGGCTCCACCCCGGTCCACTCCCCCCGCGCGCGCTCCTCCCAGTAACCGTCGCGGCCGGTCCGGATCCGCCACACCTCCTCCCCCTCGCCGTCCGGGGCCTCGGCCGCCCCCGCCCGCACGAACCAGCGTGGGGTCCACACCCCACCCTGCTCCTCCATGGCGCGGCGCCGGACCCGCTGCGCCTCTTCGAGCTTAACCTTGGTCTCATCCGCCTCGTCGAGGCGGCCCTCCTCGACGAGCCGCTGGTCCGGTCGCAGCCGGCTATCGGTGGGCGGGAGCCGGCCCTGCTCCAGCGCCGTGATCTCGTTGAGGCCGGCCGCGAACATGGTCATGCCGTATTTGTCGGCCGCCCGGTCGACCAGGGCGCCGATCCGCCAGATCTCGCCGCCGTGGCCGCCCCCGTCGACGCGTAGGCTGCTGGTCCAGCTGCCCACGAGGGCAGCGCCGGCGACGGCGGCCCCGTCTGGCCCGTACAGGTCCGCGCGCACCTCCTCGCTGCGGCCGCCGAACACGCCCTTGGTGCGGAACTCGACCGCGGCCCTGGCCCCGGTCGTGTCGTTGGTGATGGCCATCGTCCCGGCCGGCTCGATGTACTTCTCGCCCATGACGATGTTCTTGAGGTACATGGTGGCCGTGTTCCACGAGTACAGCTCATCGGCGGCGCCATCCGGTGGCGCGGCCGGCCCCTGCAGCCGCAGCGAGACGCGGACCCGGCCGTCGGTGATAATTTCGGCACTCTTACCCCAAAACTTGTTGGCCGGCGCCGGTGACTGGGCAAGCGACCAGGCGGCCCCGTCCGCGTGCATGGCCAGCCGGACGGGCCGGTGCGACACCTTTTCGACCAGCAGCCGCATCCCGCCCGGAATCTCGGACTCGGTCCGGAGCAGCTCGTACGTCTCTCCCAGGAGCGGGTTGAACGGCTTGCGCAGGGCCCGCTCCCGGGCCCGGCCGCTGCTGAACTGAGACACGGCGAATGCGGTCACGTGCAGGAGCCGGTCGATCGGGTCGCGCAGCCGGGCCGCCCGGTCCAGCAGCTCGCCGTACTCGAGCTGCTCCGCGAACTTCTGCAGCAGGGACGTCGGCTCATTGGACGAGACCGGCATGCTGATGGTGCTCAGGTCCTTGCCCACGTTCTTGCGCAGGAAGCCGATCAGACTCGGGGGCGGGACGGTCGCGGACGGGATCGTGGTTCGCCTCCGGACAGACTCGGAGATCGGGAGAGGGGCGAGGCTCTTGGGCCTCGGCGGATAGAGACCGGCACTGGCTCCGACGCCGGCGCCGGCGCTGCTTCCGGGCCGGACCGTCTCATCGGCCTCGTCAGCCGATGATCCGGCCGACTCGGAGCCGCGGGCCTCGTGGGTTAGTCCCTCTTCTTCATCTTCTTCCTCATCGTCGCTGCGGTCGATGCGCAGGATCTGGGAGCCGGTCTCCCCCGCCTCGGCGTCGAAGAACTCGTCTGTCGACATGGTCTCGATGCTGGCCCGGCCTGGCGACGATATCATAGCCGCCGCCGCCGCTGATGCTGCTGCCGCCGCCGCCGCCGGGGCCCGCCGCCGTTTGCTGCTCGCTATCATGGTGGTGAATTCGGCTACGACCGAGTCCAGGTCCCTAAGCAGGGCCTGGCAGTTCTCGTACACGCGAGCATCGGCCGGTCGGGTCTGCGGTTGGGATTGAGGCCGGGCCGTCGCGGCGGCCGTGGTCGCGGCCGAGATCATGGCCGCAGCCGTCACCGACCCCCGCTTGGCTGGCCGGGGCGGATTGGAGCTCGGCAGTATCGGTGTGCCGGCGGGGGAAGGAATCGGAAGACTGGACGACCCGGCGGCGCCGGGCGGCGCCTGCTGGTGCGGCGCCATTGGTGTCATGGGCGACGATGCCGCGCTCGACTTGCGCTTCCAGAACGATCTCCTTTCGGCCGGGCCAGCGAAGTAGCCATCCCCCTCGTCCGGTCCGGTTGGCGTGGGGGTGGCAGCCGAGGCCGACCCTGGCGACAGGTAGATGCCGAGCGCGTGCGGGCTGCCGCCAACGCCGCCAGCACTGCCGCCAACGCCGCCGCCGACGCTTCCGCCACCACCGCTCCCGGCCGCGGCCAGGTCTTTTACCAGTCGGCGGACCGCATCCCGCGTGCCCACTATCCGACTCACCAACGTTTCGACTTGCTGCCATTCCCGCTCCTCTTGTCGGTTTGATGCCGCCGCCGCCGCGGGGTCGGTCTCGGGGCTCGACAGTGGATGGAGGGCGCGAGAGGAGGGAGACCCCTGCGGAATCCGAGCCGGGAGCGAAGCCCCGGCCTCGACCGCGAGGCCCTCCATGCCCCTCGCTATCCGGCCCGCCCGCTCCAGGGCCGTGGCCCAGTCGGCAAAGTCCTCCGCGGTCAGCGCCTTGAGGTGCCACACCTCTGCGCCCGAGTCGATGCTGATCTCCCGCCGCTTCTCGTCGGCCGCGATGGCGGCCAGGCTGAGAGGGATGGAGCCCCGGAGCGCGGCCGAGCCCCGGTCGTGGTAGTACGACAGGGTGCAGGTCGAGTAGTCAAGCGAGAAGAAGCGGCGGGCGTAGCCCTGGCCCTTCTTTCGCCTGCGCTTCTGTAGCGTGCCGGCGTAGAATCCCTTGGGCGTTGCCATCCCCCCGCCCCCTCCGGTCTCGCTGAGGCCGGACAGGGACCGTGGGCTATGGAAGCTGTCGACCGACTCGTGGGCCGCCGCCGGAGTCGCCGCCGCCGGCCCATACCGACCCAGGCTGAGCTGGCTCTGGCTCGCCTGGGCCGGCCGGGGGTGTGAATGGGCGAGCGCCTCGGCGCCGGTCGAGTGATGGTGGTGGTGATGGCTTGGTTGCGGCGGCGACCCGGTCGGGTACGTGAGCAGGACCAGCGCCGCCGTCTTTGACGTCTGCTTTGAGAAAGTGTTGTCGAAGACGAGCCCGTACATGCCGGCCTGGCCCGCGGGCACGTCGTAGGATCCGGTGGTGGCCTTGTCGGCCTCGCACTTGCCGCACCAGCGGATTGTCACGAAGCCCTTGCCCTCGAGAATCTCTTGCGCGGTTGCGCCCGAGGAGCCTCCGCGGTGGAAGGCGCCGCCGCCGGGTCCGTTGGTGTGCAGGTCGGCATCGTCGTGGCTGTGGTGCGCATGCGAGGAGGAAGAGACTGAGGCGGCTCCGCTGCCACCGCTGCCGGGATGCTTGACCACGCCGAAGTTGCTGTCTCGCGGCGCGGGCGCAGGCCCAGGTTGGCGTCAGCTCTCGCGCTCTCACGCTCTCGCGCCCTCACGACCCCACGGCCGGGAATCCATGACATGGCGCCACTTACATCGACTTCTTGGCCGGCTGCACGCTCCACGAGAGGGTGTGACCCTCCTCGACACGGACCCAGCGTAGGATGTAGGACTACAAGGCAGGGCGCAAGGAAAAGATCATCATCAGTCTGGCTCTGAGCTGGGTGCGGCGGGTGCTTGGTAGGGAAAAGAGGATAGGGCGCCAACCTTGCTGTGGATCTCGAGCTTTTCAATCGCTGCCATGGCGTAGCAGCGTGGGCGACGCGATAATATATGGTATTTAGGAATGCTTTCTTCAGCTTTGGCTAAAAAATGCTTCGAGGCGAATGAGGGGGGGGGTCGTCGTCTACCGGTCGGGAGGATTCGTTCATTCGGTCGAGACCGACCAGCTGGATAACAACGATTTCGGACAGTCGGTATCAGGGAACCAGAGGGAAAGGGAGGAAAGCTGAAGAAGGCTTCAGAAAATGCAAGCGGGAAGGACCGAAGCAATGTTGGTGTCGCTGTTGGTCCCGGGGGTGGAGCCGCGCCAGCACCTGCTGCTTGCCGTTCCCTCTTCCCCGCCGTCCCCTGTCGCCAACTTCAGCTGCACGGTACGGACAGACCTCAGACCCCCCGGACCCCATGTCTCCCTCAGACCAGCCGTCTCACACACAGCCTTGGGATCAATTGGCCCGGCCCTCGCAATTGTCCTTTCATCTTTTTATCTTGCTCCAGTAGGAGGCTGAACCGCGCGATAAGCCATGGCCGATCGGGACTGGGGAGGCGAGAGGGGGGGCAACGTGGCAGCCAAATCAATGGCCTGGTACCGGATCCTCGGTGTTGGTGCTTGGCCCCCCATCCAAGCGTGCTTGTTCGGAAATCAGGAGCGGCCGGGAACCGGGCACGGAGAGGGTTATCTCGTCGAGCCACTGGCATGAACACGAGCAGAGGCTGCTCTCACTCTGGATGGACACCAATACTCGGGAGTTGGCTGCCAATTGCAAACATGAATCACAAAGAAGGAGGAGGGTGATTGAATCATGACTTTAGGCCCCGAGTCGACGCTTCGGCCCGAACTTGAATCGTCAAGGTTGGACGGGGGTGCCGGGGTGCTAGACGATCCCACGGTGTCGCGGGTACGTCCGGTACCTCAGCGCCGTGACCCACCCGCCACAGACCTCTGTGGCGCGACCGGGCTCTGTATCTGTAGCGTGGCACCTACATACATCCTTCCAGTTCTCGCCGTCTGGAATCATAAACGCTCAGCTCATTTTCGGGCTTGGGCCGTCCCTGGACCCCCTGCTTCCTATTATCGATCGACCAGCCGCATCTCAACTCTCACCTTCTGCCCCTTACAATCAATCCACCCTTGCGGCAGCAGCAGCAGCAGCGGCAGCAGCGGCAGTAGCGGCACCAATCCGGCCTCGTCTCCGACGCATCCCCCGTCAGTTTATCATTATCAGCACATGGGGAGATGTCTTACGCCAGCCTCCTCCTTCGCTCCTCCTTTTTCCTTTTCACTTTTGCACATAATTCCTGCCCGGCCCTGTCGCGGCCAGGCGCGACGACGGTCCGGGCCCTTGTAGACTCCCCGCTTACTAAAAAAAATCCCAATTGGTTTTCCAATCTTTTCCATCCTGATTCTCCGGTTTTCAGATGCGACCCCTGCTGGCTAGCTAGTCGATCAGCTCCGTGCAGTTAAATGATCATTAAGCTACAAGCCAAGCTAACCACTACCCATCTCCATCCCCCCCCTCTTGCACGACGACGACGAACCGACTCGGCTGCTTCCCCCAGTCTGTTTCCCACTCGACGATCGGCCGCCGGTCTAGAGTCACTTTCTCTCTTACTTTTTGCCGCCATCCCTGTCCTCGACGACAGATCCTCCTCCTTCTGCCCTTTCCCCCTTCTCCAGCGCGCTATGACGACCGTCTTGAGCAAGCGCCAGCAGGCGCGCAACGAGAAGGCCCTCCAGGAGCTCGTACACAAAGTGCCGGGGAACAACCAGTGCGCCGACTGCCAGGCACGGAACCCAGGTTCGTCCAGCAGCTGGCCCCTCTTCTATCTGGTGGAATGGGTGGGAAATAGCTAATGTGCTCACTCACCTGTGACTCGGCACGTTGCACAGCATGGGCATCGTGGAGCGTGAGTCTCGAATCCCCCTCTCCCCTCCCTCCTTCCCCCCTCCCTCCTCCCCCCTCGATGCCATCTGGATGCCAAGGTACAGAGGGAAGAAGAGAGAGCTACGGACGCTGACGCGGCCGGGTGACCGGCCACCAGCTCGGCATATTCATCTGTATGCGATGCGCTACCATCCATCGGAAACTGGGAACCCACATCTCCAAGGTCAAGTCCCTGAGCATGGATGCCTGGACGTCCGATCAGGTTGAGGTGGGTGAGCTTGTCAACGCCGTGTTCGATACCTCCTCGGGGGAGATGGACACGGACGCTACCGGTCCAGGCGCTCCCGCTCACGCTCCCGCTCACCCTCGCTCCCGGACTGCAGAAAATGAAGAAAGTCGGCAACCATCGGGCAAACCAGCTGCATAATCCTCAGAACAAGAAGGCGCCGATGCCGGTCGATGTGGACGAGTCCGACTCTACCATGGAACGATTCATTCGGCAAAAGTACTCGGGCGCGTCCAGTCAGTCTCTCCGGCGGGAAGACCACGGCACGAGCATCAACTCGGACGATGAGCCCCCGCCGCCGCTTCCGCCCAAGTCTCCCCGGGCCAGCAGCTTTGCCGCCTCCGCGACTGGACTCTTCCCCCTCTCGCGCTCAAAACGCGAGGCGGCGGCGGCGGCGGAGACGGCGGCGGCGACGCTGCGGGCCGAGGCGGCCGCGCGTCCGAACTCGCCACGACACGCGAATAAGCCCTCGCAGGTGTTCGGTGCCACGGTCGAGTACGACGGCAGCGAGGAGACCGATCGGAAGCTCAGCAGGCTGCGCGGCCTGGGCTTTGCTGACGGGCAGCGCAACGCCATGGTTCTGAAGAGCGTTGGCGGTAATCTGGACCGAGCCATTGAGACGCTTATCCAGTTCGGGGAGGGCGCTGAGGCGAAGTCGGCCGGGGGAACGGGCACGGGGGCGGGCTCGGGCACGGGCACGGGAACCTGGGCGGAACCGGCGTCGCTCCGGACGACCCGTTCGTTGACGCCCGTCTCGTCGTCGGGCATGAGCCAGACCAGGACGGCGAGCCGGGACGGACCGGGAACCCCGTCAACGACATGCAGCAACAACCCGTTCGATATGATGTTGCCGCAGTCGTCTCAGTCAACCGGCACGCAGCAGCCACTGCCGCTGCAACTGCAGCCGCCGCAGCAGCAGCAGAACAAGAACCCCTACTACAGCCAAGCGTTTGGGAACCCTTCGCTGGCGGCGCCATCGCAGCCACTCTTCCCCAACCACACGGGCGGATTCTCTGCACCACAGCTGATCGGGCAGGCCCCATATCAACAGTCGATGACGCCTCCGGTCCCGTCGCAGCCGTACACGTCGCCGTATGGGGGGGTTTTGCAGCCCCTTCAGTCGCAACACACGGCGGACCTGTTTTTTGCCCAGCAGGCTCAGCAGGCTCAGCAGCAGCAGCAGCACGGGTTGGGGCTGCAGCACATGATGATGCACCAGCAGGCTCAGCAGGCCCAGCAGGTCCTTCAGGCTCCGCAGCAGCCGCAGCAGCACCCCGGGCTCCCGGCCAATAACAACCCGTTTGCGAGGGCACATTCCCGGGACCGATCACTGTACCCACTGGATCAGATACCGGAACAGTCGCAGCCGGCATTCTACACTGCCGCCGCGCCTCAACAGCAGCAGCAGCAGCAGCCGGCCACCAATCCATTTTTCGGCATGCAGATGCAGATGCAGCAGTCGCCGGCGACAGCCTCGGCCCCGGCGTCGCAGATGGCCCAGATCCATCAGATCCCGACCCAGGTCCCCCAGCCGTATCCGCCCCAGCGAGCCGACAAGGCTGCCATCCTCGCGCTCTACAACTACCCCCATCTGGCGCCCAAGCCCCAGGATCATGCCGCCGCCGCCGCCGCCGCCGCGATCCCGGTCCCCCCGGCGCAGCGGCAGTCGCACCGCAGCGTGTCCACCCCGCTGCCGGGGAGTAACAACCCGTTTGCGGCTCATTACCAACCCGGGTCCGGGCCCGGACCCGGCCCTGCGTCGGCAGCGGCAGCGGCGCCGCCGACCAACAAGCACCAGCCGCGCGATAGCGTCATCGCGCCGGGCATGGACATGGCCTGGACCAACGGGCGACACAGTCCCGACGCGTTCGCGAGTCTCAGCGCGCGGCACGCATGAGCACGCAGTCCAGCAACTGAGATGTATGCATGTACAGTGGTAGATGGGCTATCCCCATGTGCGGACGGGAGCACACTGCGCGGGCTGCACGGGCTATGTGTGTAAATAATACATTTTGTCTGTGCAAACGCAGTTCTTGAATCGGTTGTATACTAGTCATATTTAGAGTCATTTACGGTCACCATTCCGCCGCGGATGTGTTTTGGGTTCATGGGTTGAAAGTAGGAGGGATTTACCGATCAATCTGTAATCATTTGCTCCGGTCGAGGGTGGCCATGGGAGAGGCACAATAATATCACCCCCCCTGAAACAGTTGGGGTCCGTCGTCAATTGTGCAGAGAAACCGCCAAGAGTATATACAAATGATGCTGCCGGCCCGCTCGCTCCTCCCTCGGACCCGGAACCGGATCAATTACCCGCCACGCTACTTGGAGATATCGGAGAGCTTGCTTGTCCTTGCATGCCCGACGTCGGCTGCCCCACAGTCGACCTCGAAAGTGCAAGACGAAACGGCAGGCGCCGGCGCGTGGTCTAATTTTCGGGGAATGGATCTATGCCTGCCAGCCTCTCGCGGCAGGCAAAAAAACCCACAAAAGAAAAGATATCCAGCCGCCATCATCTTCCGGCCGCCGGTTCGACCCCCGCCTCCCCGGGACCCCTGCCCCGCTAGGGCCGCATCGCGTATCCCTCCGGCTTGTTCCCAAAGATGTCGTCAATCTCGGCCATGATCTCGGCCGTGAGCCGGTCCGCGACCGCGAGGGCCTGCACGTTCTCGTACACCTGCTCCTTGGTGCTCGCCCCCATGATGGCCGAGCTCACGTGCGGATTCTTGATCACCCAGGCCAGCGCGAGCTGGCTGGTGCGGCACCCGAGCCGGTCCGCGATCGGGTCGAGCCGGCCGACCTGGCCCACCAGCGCGTCCCACCGGTCCCGGTCGGTGCGGGCCCAGAAGCCGCGCACCGAGCTGACGGAGCTCATGCTCAGCCGGGACCCCTCGGGCACCAGGCCGTGCCGGTACTTGCCCGACAGGATGCCGCGGTGCATGGGCGAGTACACGGCCAGGCCGAGCCCCAGCTCGCGGTACAGGTGCGCGTACTCGCGCTCGACCCGGTCCCGCTCCAGCATGTTGTAGGCCGGCTGCTCCATCAGCGGGCCGACGAGGCCGAGCCGGTCCGCGTACCGCCACGCCTGCGCGATCTCGTCGGCGCTCCACTCGGACGTGCCCCAGTACAGGGCCCGGCCCGTGTCGATCAGGTGGTTAAACGCCCGGACGACCTCGTCCATGGGGGTGTGCCGGTCCGGCCGGTGGGCGTAGATCAGGTCGACGTACCGCAGCCCGAGCCGCTCGAGCGAGGCGTCCATGCCCTCGATGACGTGCTTGCGCGAGAGGCCCTTGTTGTTGACCGGGTTGGTGCCGTGCGCGGTGCCCCAGTAGATCTGCCGGCCCGGCCCGGTCAGAGGTCAGACAGAGGCCAGAGGGGCGCGGGACGACGACCCACCTTGGTGGAGATGACCAGGTCGTTGCGCTTCCAGCCAAACTTTTTGATGGCGGCGCCCATGGCCCGCTCCGCCGCCCCGTCCGAGTAGTTCTCGGCGCAGTCGAACATGTTGACGCCGCAGTCGTACGCGGCCTTCATGCACTCGTACGTCCCGTCTGCGGCCGGCCCATCAGCCTCTGTCTGGGCTGCCCCGTCTGGGCTGCCCCGTGTGGCCCGGCCCATGTATGCCGTCTCCCGTCTGCGTGCCACTTGAAGGAGCCGAATGAGACGGGCGGGACTCACCCTGATCGACGAGCCCCCCGTATGTGATCCAGCTCCCCAGCGACAGGGTTGATACCTGCAGGCCCGACCTGCCCAGGAACCGGTACGTCATCGGCGGCGCCATCGGGGGCGGGGTCGCGGTCGGGGTCGGGGTCGCGGTCGGGGGGGCCTCGACCTTGGGCGAGGAGACCGCGGTCGCCGACCTGGGCCCGCCGAAGCCGTAGCTCGAGGGGTCGTACATAATTTCAGACCTGACAGGCCGCTGTGGGTGTGAGGGGGGGGCTGAGGATGGAGTAAATAAGGGCCAATAAGCTTAGAAGCACGTGGCGGGGGGGACAGAACGGTCTGTGGGGGCAGTCAGAGGAAGCGCGATGGAAAGGTGGGTGAGTGCGTAGGGGAGGGCGATGAAGGACGGCAGCATCTACCATGGCCATCGAGAGCGAACCTCGATCTCTTCTTATACCTGCCGCTGCCGGCTGATCCCGTCGACCTGCTGCTGCCGCTGCTGCTGGTCTGGCTCCACCCCCCCCTCTATCTCTCAGCCTTGGAGGAGATACCATCCTATCACTCGCGACGGCCTCGCCCCTCACGTCCGAACCTCGCCCCCCTCCTGCCCCGGGCTAAATGTAGGTGTGGGGCGGCTGTCCAACAGGGGCCGAAGATCCCCCCCTCGTGGGCCATGCCACACCCACGCCCACCTTCGCCCCTCGCCCCTTCTCCTCCCCTCACCCCTCTCTCGACCCCTCCCCCCGCCCGTCCTGTCCCACGCGAGCGCTAGTCAACAGGCCTGACTCACGGATATGCCGATTTGCCGAGCAGCCCCTGGCCCTGCCGGCCCCTCCCTGCTGGACGCAATATAAGGGCGGGAGGCAGCTCCCTCTTGGCAAGCGAGGGAGTTTGGGTTGCGCGTCATCGCGTTGCATCGCCGCATCTTGGCTCGCTCCGGTCCGGGCAGACGGACCCGACGGACCAGCCAGCCGGCTGGTGCTTGAGGACGGCGGCGCCGCGGCCGGATGGGACAAGCCGACGAGGGCTCGACGGGCTCTGGCCCGACTGCTACCGACTGCCACCGAGGGACTACCACGGACGGGATGGACGGGCAGCGAGTGGGAGGATAGATGGGCAGCGAGTGGGAGGATAGATGGACAGCGAGTGGGAGGATCATGGACAACGAGTGGGAGGATGGCCAGGCGTCTTCTCGTCGCCGTATCTGGCCAAGCCTTTCGCTTTCTCGCCTCTTGGGGTCATCCCGGCAGCCGTCATTTCCGAGACGGAGATAATGATGAGATAGGGGATGAGGATGGAGAAGCAGCAGCATCAGCAGCATCGGCGACGGCGGCGGCGGCCCCGATTACGGAGCCACGCCGCAGCTAACCCCCATCGCATTTGTCGTCCCGAGGAGATGTCGGCCGGTCACGCAGCAGGATGGCGTGGATGGCGGTGGCGGGCTAGACATGGATTTGGCGACACGGATACATACACGACAGCCGTACTATCTATCGCGTCATCTATCATTCCGAGTCAGGCACTGCCCGCTTTTCTCTCGCCTTTTTCTTTGCCGCGCGTTTTTGAGGAGTTGACCGGAAATCAGACCCGCCAAGCTTTCAAGGGACTGGGACTGAACAAACCAAAGGACCGGTCAAAAGACCAGCTCTCAAGGCGGGGAAGAATGCGCTCGGCCGCCGCTCGAATGGTCACGGTACAACGGCGGCGTACTGGCTCGGAGGGCGCGTTGCCGCGATGCCGCAATGCCGCGTCGACCAGCCACACACAGGCAGGCTAGCCAGTAGTAGCTGGAAGCGAGACGCTGCAGGAGAGAGGAGGGGGTGCAGCAGCGGCGGCGGCAGCGGCAGCGGAAGAAGCGACCTCGGCGCCCCCCCCGCCGGCAACCCCCGAGTCAATCAGCAGCGCCGGCGCTTGAATATCAAGCGGGTCGGATCAGATAAGTCGAGAGAGCAGCGCGGACCAGCACCAAACCCACAAAGGGCGAAAAATTTTCATGGGCCCCGCGGCTTGCGTGGGGATGCCACGGCGGGGGAACCTAACCCGAGCATCCGGCAGCCGGACGCCGCATCCTCTTATGCTCTCTCCTGCAGCAACGCCCCCCCCCCACACGCACACCTCCAGTCGCACCAGATTTCCCCATGGCGATATAACTTTCTCTCGAACCGTTGGTGAGGCCTGCTATGTCGATGGAAGAGAGGGGGGGACCACGCACGCCAGGCTGGCTGTTCGCTACGCGCCCTCTGGCAGTCGGAGTAGATGCGGAGAACACGGTAAATGAGCCGGGTTTATTTTTACTCTGCCAAGAACTAGCGAAAGAACCACGACGGCCGTCGGTCTGTCGTCTGGTGATGGGACTCAGGATCATTTGGATTTCCCGCCCCCATCTATGCAAGTCTCACGCCAGACCGGCAGCAAGCCCGCTCTGATGGGAGGGTGTCACATGGCCTTCCCCCCCCTCCTACGACGCCAGTTTTCGGGTTTTTTTGTTTGGACTCGTCCTCTTTTCTGACAAGAGCCCCATTTTCAGCTCATGCTCAGATCCGTGGCTGGATTGGCTGCATAGATCAGCTGCAGAACCTTGGTAGAGCGACCGGTACGCGCTCTCCTATGATGCCATTGCGCCGAGGGAGCCATCGGCCTCAGCCCATCAACTCGACGCCGCTACTGCAAGCAAGCGCCAAGTCCCTCTGTCGCCTGATAGCCGCACCAGCCGGCCGGCCGGCTCGCCACCACCGGCGCTAGATGCCCAACCACGACCCATCCACCATCTCGGCCCTTTTTTCCCGGCCGGCGGGTGTGGGATGGATGCAAAGCTTGGCATCTGCTTGTCTGCCTGGCTGCCACCTGTCTGTCTGCCTGGCTGCCTGGCTGCCTGGCTGCCTGCTCTGTCCCGCCTGTCTGCAGACATGGCTGTCTGCAGACGTGGGCTGTCTTCCCCACCATCTCGGCACAGTGATTAGGAGCGCGCGATTGCCGACGTGCGGGCAGCCCAGGCTGGGTCAGATCTGACGCAGATTAGGCACGCTTTTCTCTTTTCCCTCTCCTCTCAAGCCCCCACCTGGACCTGCTGAGCAGATCCCTTGCGGGATGGGACGATACTCGCGCTGGGGAACTTTTAGTGCGGGGGGGGGAGGGAATGGATTATCGTGGGGGACGGCAGTTGGCCACCAGTCATCAGCCATCAGCTGTGTCAGCTCCCGGCCCAGCCAAGAAGAATCGCCCGAGAGCGCGAGCCGAGGAGGCAGATGATCGCTGGACCGTGAGCTGACGATGACCGACGTCAAGCATTTCCTGCGCACGTCAATGCAGTCGAGACCTTGCGCTGGAAACCCGGTGGCTGATTCGCTGGACCTCGGAGGCACCGAGATGAGGGGCTACAACCGTGACCTCGGCGGGGCGGGAGATGCGGGGGCCCTCTCCTCAAGCACATCCCTGTCACATCATATGACCTCAAATAATGAGCAGATTTTTATGCAACGGATTGCACCCACTCGCCCTCATTTGTTAGCTCTCGCTCGCTCCGTCCGAACAGCCAGAGTCTGGTGGCGTGCAGGCTTTCCGGCCGGAAGATGATGGTCCAGGCCCGGCCTGATCACGGGACCGCTGTTGACGGTGGGGAGGAGCGAAAGAGGGGAGGAGAGAGAGTAGGAGCGAGAGCGAGAGCGAGAGAGAGCGCGAGAGGGCGAGAGACAACGAGGATTAGAGCGAGAGACAGCGAGAGACAGAGCGAGAGAGAGACGGGTAAGATTACTATATCTATTGCAAAGCCAGGCGCCGCAAGGCTGCGCATGTCTGACCCGATACCTGAACTGTTGCATGCATCTGCGCACCTTTGGTTGACCAGCCCCAGCAGGCGAGATGGCCGCGCGACCGACCGAGGTCAGCCGGAACCCCGTCCCAGACTTGACTTTTTTCAGCAGTTTTTCTTATTTGAGCTAAATTAATTTTCTTATTTGAGCTCTTTTTCTTATTTGAGCTAAAAAAATTTTCTTATTTGAGCTCTATTTCTTATTTGAGCTCTTTTTCTTCTGACATTCTGCGTACACAGTGACGCCATGTCCCCGTCTCGGAACCACTGAGACTTGGAAAAAGTCCCAGCCAGGCAGTGGTGGCCAAGCCAGGTAGTGGTGGTCGGCGGTGGCCCGGCGGCGCAAGGTGATTGGCATGCAAATCTTGCCAGGCCCCATGGGCAGGCCGGCCAACTATTTCTTATCTTTACCTCTCCCCCTCCTCCAGCACCTACCCCTTTCTTTTGGGGGGCTGTGGCGGGGTGCCAGACACCGAGGTTTGGCCGCCTATAGATAGAAATTCTGCCTGCCTTGGCGGTGTCCGCCGTTCTGCCCGCACAACAGCAGGCTGCGACCCTGCGGCCAGAAAATGATAGCAGATGCATGCGTGGACGCGCACAGATTCTCAAGTGGCTGCGTGCTTGCGCGCCTGTGTCAGCTGCCAGGGTCGAGGTCGGCGCCACCAACAGTCGGGGCGCGACGTGGCACCCTATGGCGGGGGCCCCGAGAAGTCGGGGATGGGGGCAGGTCTAGTCCCAGCAGCCTAGCCGATCGGAGAATCGGACGCGACGCGCTACCAGAGAGGAAACTGATGATGACCGGCCTCATCCGGGAGCTTATGTTTGGAGGGCATATGGATATAATATAGTAGGGGCTGGCATATAATATAGTAGGGGCTGGCATGGGCGCGGGCCCCGAGGCCAGAACATACAAGGACAAGGGTGGGGGGGCGAGGGGAGGCCGAGGGCCAAGGCAGGAAGGAGCCGCCCACCCAATTACAGGATCAAGGTCATGATGGGTTTTCTCTTCAGTGGGCCATGCCATGGGGAGCTGCAAGCCTGGATCGAATCTGGCCTACCGAGGGGGAGGACCTGGCTGGAGGCAAGGCACAGCGCAGCAGCAGCGGCAGGGCGGCAGGGTGAATAGGGAAGCGGAGCCGGCAGAGAATCCAGTCAGGCTTCCCCCAGAGTCAGGCTTCCCCCAGAGTCAGGCTTCCCCCAGAATCAGGCCAGTAGAGTAGACAGAGTCAGGCCGGATGCATGGCCCAGCACCGTCCGGTCCATGTGGGCACGGGTTGTGGCCCCACAGCTGCGAGCAGGGCATCCTCAAGTGCCTCATGGTGCTCCAAAGCAAGATGCAACTTGCAGATAATGGACAATGACCAGAGCCGGGCCAGCATCACTTGGTTCAATTTGCCCAAAGAGAGCAGCAGCCCAATCTGAAAAGAGCAGCACCAGATGGCCGTCATATTAATGTGAAAGGGGGATCATCTCCAGAGACACTGGCCATGTGACCAAGGCGCCGATCCCCTCGGCCAACTGAATAGGCTGGTTGATGCCTTGGCCTTGACGCGCGTCTTGGCTTTTACCCATTGCTTTACCGAGGCGCTAGCAGAATCAATAGACTTTTGCCAATACACCTTTTTTCCTCTCTCCTCTCCACCTCACCACCAGCTCTCTCCCCCTCCACAATTTTCAGCCCAGTTGTGGTTTGAAACCTCATCCTCCAGCCAAGGTATCCATCATCCATATCCCCCCTGTTCCCAACCCCGCCGTGGGTATTATTTTCCAATTCAGATCCCAGCCTGTATCTCGCCTGCAGCAGCAGCAGCCTGCCCTCTCTCTCTCTCTCCACGCTCCTGCTGCCTGGCCATCCCCCGCCGTCGGTAGGAGAAAGGCGCATCAACCTGTCCAGCCCAAACTCCCTATCCTGAGCTGACCCATCTCGCCATCCTGATTCCCAGGTCACGACCCGGCATCTCCCAACCATCCATCACAAAAACCAACTCGGACAAGTGCAAAAAGGTGAGTTCCATATCTCTCTCGTCTCTTGCTCGCCTGGGGCTTCCCTCGCCTGCTGGCCCTCCTCCTTCCACTTCCCGCCTCTCCTCTTCACCTCGGCCATCATCCCAGCTCGAACCGTCCCTCCACGGATCGGCAAGATGGCGATTTCGCTCCTGGCCAAGGCTGGGAAAAAGCAGCGCTCAATTGTCCCTCCCGTTTGTTTACCTAGCCTCTGGTCCCTGGCTTTGTTTGCGGCCTGTCTCGGGCCGCTGCAGGCTGTGTGTGAACGCTCCTTCCCCAGGCCGCTGCTTCCTCCCTGGTCCACCTCGTGACGCGCCTGATCCGGTCCTTCCTTTTCTCTTTTCTTCTTTTGATTTTCTGTGCTCGCTTCTTTTCCTTTTTTCTTCAAAATAACGGCCACCCCACCACCCCATCCTGCCTGCCCGCGTATCTCATCACCTTTTCCGTCTCCCGCTCTCTACTGATTCCTTCTCTCCTGCCCCAGCAATCATCCACCAATTTCATCATGACTGCCCAAGCTGAGGATTGGAGTGGCGGCGGCGCCAGCGGCGCCGACTGGAAGGCCAGCGAGGCCGAGCAGGAGCACAAGCACGAGGTGGCATCTGCCGGCGAGAAAGGTGACCCGGCCGAGATCAAGTGCACTGCCTGTGGCGAGACCGGGTAAGAACTCTTCCGATCCGAACGAGCCGCTGCCTGCCTTGCTTACTGCATTTTTGCTTGCCAATTGACACCCCAAAAGTCACATTCAGTATGACTGCCCGACCCGCGACGGCAACAATGCCGATCATCATGGCAGCGGTGACCGCAGCGGTGACCGCGGCGGATGCTTCAACTGCGGCGAAGATGGGTAAATAGTCCCCCCTCTCCTCTCTACTCCCTACCCCGACTGCACCTTCTCTCCTGTCTTCCAGTCCCCTGACTGCCTGCTGCGGCCACTTCTAATGTTGAGCACCTCCCAGCCACAACAAGGCGGACTGCACTGTCCCTCGCCAGTTCTCTGGCACCTGCCACAACTGTGGCCGCGACGGCCACATGAGGCACGAGTGTCCCGATGCCGCTCCCCTGACCTGCCGCCTTTGCGGCGAGGAGGGACACATACGCAAGGACTGCACGTCGAAGCCTCCGAAAGTCTGCCTGAACTGTGGCCAGGACGGTGCGTGCCCCCCCCCCCACCTCGCGCACCCTGTGGCCAAGGCATGTATTCCCGCCTTGTTCTCCTGCTGATGGCCATGTTCTGCAGGCCATGACGCCAGTGACTGCGAGAACCCTCGCCCGATCGACCGCAGCAGCGTCGCGACCGTCTCGCCCGAGGCAGCCTGGGCCGACCTTCAGAAGGCCGTGGCTGAGCGTGACCTGGATGATGTCAAGATCGCCCTTGACAAGTATTTCAAGAATTTTCCCGAGATGGATTACGTCGAGCTCCACAAGGCGCTGCGCAACCAGGAAATCAATCTGTGGATCATCCCCAACGAGCGCAAGCTCCTGGACACGTTCACCAACATGGACCTCCAGGGCAATCTCGGCAAGAAGTACACTATCTCGTACCGCTTCTCTCCCACGCCCTCGCGTCCTCGCGAGGCTCCGGGCTGGCCCACCACCGACGAGGAGATCCTGCGCCGTCTCGCCGACGCCGGCGAGGTCGTTGACAGCGGCATTCGCAAGTGCTCCAACTGCGACAAGCCCGGCCACTCGTTCAAGTGGTGCCCCGAGGAGAAGCAGGAGCGTGAGCGTACGACGGTCATGTGCTACAACTGCAACGAGACCGGCCATCGCATGCGCGACTGTGAGTTGAATCTGCCAAACATGGCTGCCCCCCCCCCAAAAAAAAGAGTGGCGGCAACTTGCCGTTCTGGCTCTTGCTTGGCACACAACATGTTTGTGATGGAGAGCAGAAAGGCAGAAAGATGCTTACCGGTCATTCCCAGGCCCGATTCCGCGCCCCGACAAGTTCGCCTGCAAGAACTGCGGCAAGGGCGGCCACAAGGCCGCTGACTGTCCCGAGCCACGCTCTGCCGAGGGCGTCGACTGCCGCAAGTGTGGCGAGAGTGAGTTTCGGCCCATGATCTGCTCCCGTCTGGTTGCTTGGCTGGTTCTCCAGCTGCTGACTTGACTCGCAACTCTAGCTGGACATTTCTCTCGCGACTGCCCCCAGGGTGGCGGCCGCGGCTGCCGCAACTGTGGCAGTGAGGACCACCTGGCTCGCGAGTGCACCGAACCCCGCAACATGGACAACGTCGAGTGCCGCAACTGTGATGAGAAGGGTCACATGAGCAAGGAGTGCCCGAAGCCGCGCGACTGTGAGTGTCTCGTCTCTGTCCCTGCCATCCCTCAGCCAAAGCCAGAAGCACTGACCTGATCTGATTTACCCTGACAGACTCCCGTGTGGTCTGCCAGGTCTGCGGAGAGAAGGGCCACACCCGGGTCAGGTGCAAGAAGGTGGGCGATGCTGCCCCTGGCAACGGAGACGGCTTTGGCGCCGGAGAGAACAACTACAACCATGCTCAGGGGGCTACTGAGGAGGTTGGAGATGCCGACGGCTGGGGCGGCGACATTGCCGCCAGCGGCGGCGGCTGGTAAACAACCACCATCCAGGCCCGACGAGCGATGACAAGCCTTTCTCTCGGTGCCATCATCAGGGAGGAACAGACCAGAAATCGTTTGTGGTTTTTCTCGTCCCAAGGAGGGTGGGGGTGGCCACGAGGCCAATGATTCGGAATGAGAGGGAGGTCCTTTATTGGCCGTCGGTTGTATTTGTCGCGTTGTTCAGGCCTGATAAAAGACCAATCACGACCTGAGTCTTGCTAGCCAGCAAGGGCCACCAGGTATCAGATATGGCAGAGGGTCTGACAGCAAGTCGTAATACAATGATGACATGAGAGCTGTGGCGGTAGCATCGTGCCTGTCGAATAGTTTGTGCCTGTTGAATACTGTGTATGGGACAGGCGCTCGAGGTGTGAAAAAGATGTGATGATATGGGATGGGCTTGGGTGGGAACGGTGGGATGGGACGCGAACGAGTGAGCATGGCGCGGTACACAAATGGATAAAGTGAAGTAGCCAGGTAGGCGAGTGAGCATGGCACCTGGGGTGGTGGGGTGGTGGGTGTTGAGAGATGCAATGCAAGTGGGCAGGCAGGCAGGGCAAGGCATACATTAAGGGACGAGGAGATCCGCGTCAAGGTGGATGACATGTAGATCGGAAAGGAGATAGAGAGGTGGGAGCACTCAAGGTATGTCAGATATGTTACATTGCACTACCTGCGATCCTCGAGGAAATAATATCTTGGTTTCACTACTGACGCCTCCCTCGCGACTGCCCCCTCCCCCGTCCCTCCTCCCTCATTCCCCCCTTTCTCACCCCCCCGCACCGTTCCCCCCAGCTTTCCCCGATGCCAATATAGATGAGAGGGAAAGATACAGAATATATCTCCAGCGAGAAAAGAGAAGAAAAATAAATGCCACGATATGTCGATAAGAACATGGAAGAACAAAGATCGGTAGGAGAGAAATAGGATCGGGATAGACAGAGGGGAAATGAGTGGGTCGAGAGATGACGGGCCGTAGAGGGGACCATGAAGATCCAAAAGATGGAGGGGAAGGAGAGAGTTGGGGGGTTGATATAGGAAGGGAAGTAGGGGGAGAAAAGAAGAGTTAGTTCGAGGGGGTGACGGCAGGACCAGAACTAGGAAAGGGGTGATGGTGGTGGCGGCGGCGGGTCCTTGTGACTCCAAAGCCAGAGCAGCTGGTAGGGGAGAGACATGAGAGAAGATTGGTGGGTATCGTGAATGGCCCCGCCACCGGAGCTCATGGGAAAGAAAACGAGAGAGAGGACCAGCAGGAGTCATGAGAGTTCCAAATATAACCATGGAAGAACTTGCGGAGGGGGGTCGCGACGAATCCAATACCATATAGATCGTGGAGAAGATGAAGTGGGCTGGCAGGGACAGCATGCCGAGTGACCAGAGCCAGAGGGGGGGGTTGGCGGGGGGTCATGGATAAATGGCCCGACACCAGAGCTTGTGGAGAAGATGGGGGAGGGTTGGCGGGGGGGGCGGGGGGGGCCATGGATGGCCCGGCCCCAGAGCTCGCGGAGAACAGGGGAGAGGCTTATGGAGGTCAGGAGCATTACAGAACCAGAGCCGGCGAGGAAAAGTAGAGGACGCCGACGGGGCTCGCAAAATCCAAGCCCAGGGCACGCCAAGAAAAGGACCAGCGGGGGTCATGAAAAATCCAAAACCAGAGATGGGGAGGAAATGGAGAGAGCAGGCTGGCAAGGAGGGTGAGGTTGGAGAATCCAAGGAAGTGCCCCTTAGACAGCCGACCTCTTCCTCCTGCCAAACACACGGGCGAACCCCCCCCCGCCCGAGCTGGCGCCCGCCTCCTGCGCGAGTCCAGCCGCGGCGGCCGGCTCGGGCGGGGGCGACGAGCTGCGCAGGAATGCGGCCAGGTCGCTGGTCCGGCTTCCGCCCGAGGAGACCGCGTCGCGGGGCTCAAACTTGCGCATCATCGGGGGGACAGCCGCACGGCCGGCCGACGGCGGCGGCGCCGTCGACGTGGCGGGCCGGTGGCTGAGAATGTGGTGGCCGTAGTGCGAGTGGGATTGGGACTGGAGATTATCCGAGCGGCCCCCGATCGGACCGTAGGCGTCGTAGCCCGGCGGCATGGTGAGCTGGATCGGCATGTGGCCGCCGCCGCCGCCGCCGCCGCCAACCCGCAGGCTCGAGGCAATCGTGCCGGCGCGGGAGCTCAGGGACCGGGACTCGAACGGCCTGGTCGCGAATGAGCTGGACCGGGTGAAGCGGCCGATCAGGCTCGCGCCACTGCCCTTGCGCTTGGACTTGGGTGCAGCCAGGTCCGTCGCCGCCCGCTGAGCCGGCACCGGGGCCGGCGGCTCGCAGTTGCGGAGGAAGTCGGCCAGAGACTCTTCGCCGCGGACAGGCCTGCGGCCATTGTTGGCGCCATGGAGCTCGTCAAGCTCGTCATCCTCGTCCACGTCGCCATTCCTAGGCCCGGCTGGGGCGCTGCCCTCCCTGATCATATCCGAGTCCTCGTCTTCGTCCTCCTCGTCTTCGTCGCTGAGGTCAATGGCATACGGGTCACGCACACGCCTCTGCTTGCGCTCGATTTTCATCTCCCCGCCATCAAAGAAGGTGCCGGCGCCGGTGTATTTACCGCCGGCCGGTCCGAGCGGGGGCGCCGTGCCGGGCGTCGCCTTCCTGAGCAGCAGGCCGCTCTGCGAATTGTTCGACGAGATGGCGGACATATCGGTGGCGGCCGTCATCGCGGTGGTCTGGCTGAGCCTGGCCGTCATGTCGGGCAGGTGGGCATCCACGGCCATGCCGCCGCCGCCGCCGCCGCCACTGGCCATCTGGTCCGAGTCCATGGTGTTCCTGAAGGGGGCAACGGTGCGCGGAATGCGCGGGCTGTCAGTCGGGCCGGGCGGGCCGCGCCGGATGAAGTCGATGAGGACCGAGTTGTCCTCGCGGCCGTCGACGGCGGCCTCGCGGGCCTGCAGCCGCATCTTGGTCGCTGAGTCGCCGCGCTTGCGCAGGCCCGGCTGCGCAGGGGCCACCGGCGGCGGATTCTGCCGGAGCGGGTGCGAGAAGAGGCTGGCCATCCCGCGGCCGCGGGCCAGGGAGCCGGCCGAGACGGAGCCGGCGCGCCGGACGATGGAGGGGGCCACCGTCGCCTGCATGATCGAGTTCGCGGCCGAGTTGGAACGGGACCGTGGGGCGGCGGCGGCGGGAAGGGCCATGGCATTGTGGAGCCGCGAGTCCTCGCTGCGGCGGCCCTTGAGGGAGATAACGGGGCTGTTGTTGTTGATAGAGCGGGACTTGGGAGGAGTCAGCATGGGGTGGGGCGTGAATTGATTCGCGCCACGCACGCGATGGGGATGAACTCACTTCGTCGTCCCTCATGTTCTCCGGCGTCAGGGTGTACTGGAGCGTCTCATCGCTCCGAATGAGCTGCTCAAACGTGCGAGCGGAACGCATCGACACGTTGTCGTCCTGGTTCCGGACCGACTGGGGTTTGATCCGGCCTGAAGAGCCGGGCCGCAGCTGCTGTTGCTGCTGCTGCTGAGGTTGCTGCTGATGTTGCTGCTGATGGTGCTGCTGCTGCTGATGTTGCTGCTGCTGGCTAATGACCGAGAGGACGCCAATGGTCTCAGGCCCACCGAAGCTATCCTTGGGCGGACTGGGGGTGCGTCTGATGTTGCTGCGAGTAGCCAGGGGCGGAGAGGCCGGAGAGGACGGGCTGAAGTTGAGCGGGTGCGACTGCAGCGGAGACGCGTGCCGGATGGGCTGCTGCTGCTGCGCCGGGCCGGCCGACAGCTCGGTGGGCACCTGGATCGGCGAGAGCTGGGCGCGCTGGTGCTGCGGGTGCTGCTTCGGGAACGGGATGGGCGTGGCGGACACCTTTGCGGTCTGCCTGATGGTGGGGGAGTCTCCCTCATCCGGCGGCGCCGGCCTGGGCGACGACGACGGCGAGACGGACTCGTCCCGGATCATCGTCATCGCCTTGGCCACAGCCGGCAACTCAACCGGGGTCGGCAGCTCGACCGAGGCCGGAGTCGGGAGACCAGCCGAGGTGGGCGTGCGGCCCCCGGGCGCGGTGCCAGCGT
>JAOYNC020116269.1:0-29349 GCA_025802115.2 Bertia moriformis
AGGCGCCTGCCCGGGTCTTCATCCTCACGGCGTCGAACATGATGAAAGAAGCTGCCAATTCCCTTCTCAAGGTGCTCGAGGAGCCGCCATCGCGCGTGCACATCGTGATCCTTGCGGAGAACGTTTCGGAGCTGCTGCCCACCATCCGCTCGCGCTGCGCGATTGCGCGGCTCGGACCCCTGCCCTTCACGGAGATCGAGGCTCTGCTTGCCGCGCAACGCGCAGACTGGAGCGCTCGCGACCGTGCGCTCGTGGCGCGGCTGAGTGAAGGAGCCGTGGGCCGGGCACTCGGTTTTCCTCTAGAGGAGTACCTTCAGGCACGCGCCGATGCCTTTGTGCTGCTCGCCGGAGCGGAAGGCACCGGGGATTTTTCCACGCTCTTCCGCACTACGGAAACCTACCGTGCCGGCGCCGAAGGGCAGGCGAAAACCACAGCGCTGTTGCGGGCTCTGTCACGCCTTCTCGAAGATCTGCTCTTTCTTCAGGCCGGCGGGGGAGACCAGCCCCATCGGGGCGTCGGCTCCGTCAGCCATCCAGCCACGCGTCGAAGATGCGCTGCTGCTCCTGGGTCATGCTCATGGCACCAGGTTCTAAAGGCTTGCCGGGGGATGCGCAAGGGGGGAGGGAGCGGCAGCGTTTTCCATCCCCTCGTGCGGGGAGAGCTGGCCGTCTTCGCCAGCGTGAGGGGAACACGCTCGCCCCGGCTTCCCCTGGGGGAACGGGAAAGGGGGAAAGCAGGATTCCATAAGGGCAGGTACGCCCTTGGGACGTGGGTATCGGGACGCGGGAGTCCTGATTGCGAATCAAGAACGGTAGACGTTTTGTCAGGTGTCCAGAGGGCAGGAACGCCCTTTGCCGAATGCCCCTGCAGGTGCCGCACGGCAACAGCGTGGCAGGCGGACGGCTTCGCCGGGTCGAGGGGTCCAGCGGGGCGCGAAAGCCCTTTGGTCGGGAGGGGATGCAACGGGGAGAGCGAACGCAGTTTTCCCCTTGCCAAGCGGGGTGGGCAGGCGGGTATCGGAACGATGCGCGGTCTTACCACGCCATGGCTTGTTCAGCTCTCTGCAGACGAGCTTTAATGGTATGGAGCGATTTTACGCCACGGCATTTTGCCTGCTGCGCAGGCAGGGATTTGACGCATTTCAGCCGGGGCTGGTGCCGGGATTCTCTAAGGGACGATGCAGCAGAACCTGACGAAGGGTATGAAGGACGATGACGTCCGGAAAAAGCGCCGGAGCGGCAGCGAGAAGCGGCAGAATGCCAAGCGCGTGACGGTGCGGATCTCCGACGCGCAGGAGGCGGAGCTGGTGAAGAATGCGCGCGCGATGCATGTCAGCGTCGGTGGATTCATCCGGCTGCGCTGCTGCAGCGAGCAAGAGATAAAACCGCGCAGGATCATTCCGCTCGAAGTGCAGGCCGTGCTGCAGCTGCGCGGACAGCTGGGCAGGCTCGGCAATAACCTGAACCAGATCGTGCGCCGCGAGAATTTTGACGAGAACGTTTATGCCCATGAATACCGCGAGGCGCTGGCCGGCGTGAAGGAAGCCATCGCCGATTGCCACCTCCTTTTGCGGGAAGCGCATAGGAAGTCCGTGGCGTGATCATCAGCGGCGGCAGCCGGACGAATTGGCGCTACTTCGCCAGGCACCTCACCAACGAGAAAGACAATGATTCCGTCGCGGTGCTCGAGCTGCGCGGCCTGGCGGCGGACAGCGTCTATGACGGCTTCCGCGAGATGCATGAGATCGCCCGCTGGACGCGCTGCGACAACTTCTTCTACCACGCCGATATCAATCCGCGCGAAGGCGACCCGATGACGCGCGAGCAGGCGGTGATCGCGGCCGATCGGCTGCAGGCGAATCTGGGCCTCGAAGGGCAGCCGCGCATCATGGTCGAGCATGTCAAGGAAGGTCGGCAGCACTGGCATATCGCCGTGCTGCGCATCGACATGGACACGATGACGGCCGTGCCCGATTCCCATAACTACAAGGTCCATGCCGAGACGTCGCGCGCGCTGGAAAAGGAATTCGGCCATAAGCCGGTGCAGGACATTCTGATCGGCGAGGACCAGCGCCCGGAGCGCAGGCCTAAAAACTGGGAGAAGATGCGCGGCACCCAGGCGGGCCTCGACCCGGAAAACATCGCCGCGGAAGTGACGGAGCTGCAGCGCCGGGCCGATAGCGGAAAGGCCTTTGCCGCGGCGCTGGCCGAAGCCGGATACCTGCTGTGCAAAGGCGATAAACGCGACTTCGTGCTCATCGACGCGTCCGGCACGGATCATTCGCTCGGCCGCCGCATCAAGGGCATGCGCGCAGCGGAGCTGCGGGCCTTCATGGGCGATATCGATCGCGATGCGCTGCCTACGGTAGCCGAAGGGCGCATGGCACTGCGTGAAGCGCCCGAAAACCGCAAGGAACGCGTCGCCGAAAAGCAGTATGCGCATTTCATAGGGCCTGTGCATGAGGCGGTGCGGAGGACCGGAGAAACCCCGCTCCATGCCATGGAGTCCAGCTGGTGGGAACGGACTGCCGGCGCGATCGGCCGCCTGGCCGAGATCGGCGTGGGATTTGCCGGCAAGGCCATGCAGGCCGCAAAGGAGTTGTGGCAGGATCAGGCAGGCGAAGGACGCGCGCGCGAACGGCGCGAGGAGATCGACCGGGACCGGTAACCATGAGCGAGAAAGACGACTATTCCCAGGGACTGTGGAAGTCGCCGCGCCCGGCGACGACGCGGCCGCCGGAGTCGCGCGCTGCGTTTCCCGAGCCTCCGGTCGCGGACGATCCGCTTCCCGATGCTGGCAGATACCAGGCGTTTCAAGCCGTCGAGCGCGGCGCTTTCGGAATTAAGTTCTACACCGGCGGCCCGGCCAATGTGCATGCGGCCTATCAGTATTACCAGTTCATGACTGACGATGGCCGGGGCAGGATCTTCGATGTCGTCTTCGGCTTCTTTGTGGTGCGCGTGAAGGGCCGGAATCTGGAGAAGGTCGTGCAGGCCATCGAGGCCCGGCGCTGCGTGTTCCTTCAGCAGTATCAGCCGCGCGCGGGATGGCCGGAACCGGCAAAGGGCGAGCCGGTCATCGAGAGGATCGAGATCACCTTCAAACCGGAGGCGAGAACTACCATGCTGGAAAAGCCCCAGACATCACAAAGCTCGCGATAGGAGCTATAGCACGTCTTACCGCAAGCCAGGAGTTTAATCGTTTTCACCCGTTCTGTGGTTCGTCACAAAATCTTCACTTGTGTTAAGAGACGCAGGTCGGTAGGTTCTTTCGGCTGGCGGATAAGTGTGTCTTGCGTAGAACCGGTCAGCTTGTGTCAAGCAGTGTAGGGGAGAGCGGCTTATGGCCGAGAAAATGAACGCGGAGGAGTTTGCTGAAGCCTTGGCGGAAAGGAAAGGCCAGGAATGTAAACAGTGGTTACCGGAAGTAGTTGGAAATCAGCAGGAAGCCTTAGAAAATATTATGGATATAAGAAGAGGTCGGCAACGACGTGCTGAACGTAGACCCGGATTGGATGAGTTGGAGAGAAAACGCAACCCGCACTCTCGTTAAGGTGCGCTCATTCCAAGCGCGACAAGGTTGATGTATTCCGGAACTTCCTGTGCGTCCTGAGCAGCGCGAATTTTATCTTCGATGGTCGGCCATTGGTCAAGAGGCACGGTACGAAGCCGCTCTACTAAGTTTTTTTGCAGCGCTTCCGCGGCCTGCTCTTCTTCCGGAGTAGAAGTGAATTCCTCCAACTCTGCTTCCCACAAATGGTCACTGAGATTCTTGACTAGTTGGAGCGCTGTGGCGGATTTGGACCGTTCACTCATTTTGATCTAACGCCTCGCCGGCCCGAATCACGCGCTTACGCGCAGCTTGGTAAACAGCCGGGGTAGTTTTAAGCTCTTGGCATATTTCATTAGGCTTAGACCCTTTCAATATCGATTCTAGAACGGCGGTGGCCTGCTTGTCGCTACGCAATCGCTGACGCAATCGATCAAGAAATTGCTGCGCCGCGGCTTCTCTTTCTGTGTCCTCGGCAATGTGTTGGAGGCTATTCCAATCGTTCCAGTACGGACGGATGCTGTGTTCGATTCGAATCTCATCGGCGATGCTGCGGGCGGTGCTCATGATGTGTTGCTCGAAAGAGAGCGCTTCATTCCATATACGGAGCCGCTGCGCAGTTCTGAGTAAGGCTTCGTTAACAAGGTCTTCAGCATCGAGGTAGGGCACATATAGCAACACAACGAATTGATTACGCCGAACATAGGCGCAGAGACGCGCGAAATCTTTCTGCGTAATGGCCGCGAGGGCATTGGCAAGCTTAAGCGCGTAATCGTCGGGCGGGGAAATATCTGACAAGCCATGAACCCTTAGGCGCGGATTTCGAGTGCTTTGGACATTTTATTTTCAACGCATCAGGTACGGCCATTTTCACTTCAGATAGCGCCTTTGAGGCATAACACACCCCAGAAAGGGGAAGTTATAGAAACGGAGTGAATATTCACTATGGCAGCAGTTGGTTCTCATCCGCATTCCCGTGCGGCGCGCGGGCTTGCAGCCATGTTCGGTCTACATCCTGCGGTCGCATTTTTTGCAATCCTGGCTGACTCGATGGTAAGCGCCATCGACGTCTCCACGCTGGAAATCACCGCGCCGTTTTTATGGTTCATCGCCGCCATTGTGACCAGCGTGGTGGTCTTTATGGGGCAAAAAAAGTGGGCAGGTGATGACCCTGAGACGAGCCTGATCAAAAGTCTGATGGTCGGATTTTTGGTTGCCCTCCCTACCCCATTTCCGAGCGTGCTAACAGTGCCTTCTGCGCTTGTCGGTACGGTCCAGATCCTACGCAGAAAGCGCGCTTCATGACGAAACGAAGCCCTTTCGAACAGATGAGCAGGACGCTGGCCGAAGCCAGCGTCCTCGCTCTGGCGGGTTTCCTTTATGCGCTGGCAGTGATCGGCGCTGGCTCCATTGGCTTCTCCATCGCCCTGGGAACAGCGTTCTTCATCTTCTGCGTGACGGTGTTCGGCGGAGTGGTTCTGTATCTGGAGTAATTACCCATGGCACAGCAAAAAAGCATATTCGACGAGTTTTCCAAAGGCGTGTCCGACGCAATTAAGGACATTTCCGAAAAATATCAGGAAAGTGTATTTGGCCGTTCTGGGACGGGCGACGGGGGCCACGAACCCGCGCCACAGGAGCCGGGGGCAGGCTTCGGCAGCCATACGCGCCACGTCGTCGGCTGGCCGGAGAAAGAGCCTGAGCAGCCTAAGGGGTTAAGCGGCGAAATTTTTCCGCCGAAGGGTCCCGAGCCCCAGGCGGGCTCGAATGCACCGCGCCTGGAAAAGGGCTGGGTGATAGACCAGCCAAACGA
The DNA here is from genome assembly GCA_025802115.2 of Bertia moriformis. NCBI lineage: Eukaryota > Fungi > Ascomycota > Sordariomycetes > Coronophorales > Bertiaceae > Bertia > Bertia moriformis. The sequence continues at coordinate 5,364 of JAOYNC020116269.1, forward strand.
CAAAGGCCCGCTTTCAGAGAGTCGGGACGTCAGCATCTTCGGCAGCACATCGCACGCGAAAGATGCCGGACCGGGACATGGCGAGCCGCCGCTCTGGTCGCAGGATCAGCAGAAAGCCGATAGCCACCAGGATCGCGCGGAGCGCAAGGGGCCGGATCTGGATATCGAGCGTTAACGATACGGAAAGGAGATGACCGAAATGTCATTCGTTAAAGACTTGAATACGCCGTTGCTGCAGCTCTCGGCACATGATGTGTTCCGTGCCAGGGACGCCGTCACGGGGGTCCATATTTTTGGGCAAATTGGCTCGGGCAAGACATCGGGCTCTGGTGCCGCACTCGCCGGCGCCTACCTTCGCGCAGGCATGGGAGGCCTGGTGGCGGCCGTTAAACCAGCGGAAGTCTTACTTTTTCAACACTATGCGAAGCTTCACAACCGCCAAAACTCGCTATTTCTGTTTGACGAGAACGAACAGTTTAATTTCTTAAGTTACGAACTGGAGCATCACGGGTTCGCGGGCATCGGCTCGGTTGTCGAGTGCCTGATGCGCATCACGGAAACGGCCAAGCGGGCAAGCGCGACGGCCAGCCAGCGCCCGGGGGAGGCCTTCTGGGAGGAATATACCCGCGCCATCCTGCGGTACGCCATTCCGCCGCTTTATGCGGCGCATGGCTCGCTCTCCATCGCAGATATTTCACGCTTCGTGAGCTCGGCTCCCGGCAGCCGCAAGGAGGTGCACGATGCCGAATGGCAGAAAACTTCCTTCATGTATGAAGTGCTGGAGAAAGCCCTGCGCAGGCCCAAAGTGCCGATGCCCAGGGAGGCGATGGAAGCCATACTCGCCTGGTGGAGTAGAGAGTACAGCGACGTGCCAGCACGGACAAAAGGAAACCTCGTCGCGGAATTAACTAGCGTTTTAGATCGATTCAGGCATGGCCGATTAGCACGTATATTTACCGGCAAGACCACCTGGGTCCCTGAGCTCAGCCTGTTTGGATGCGTCACATTAATGGGGATGCCGACGCTCACCTATGGGGATGACGGGCTCATCGCACAGCAGATTCTAAAGTATTTTTGGCAAAAAGCGGTGTTGAACCGCAACAGCCTGGCCGACAAATATCGCGAGCGTTTCGTTTTCCTGTGGTGCGACGAAGCCCAGGAGCTGGTGCACAGCTATGACGGCCAGTTCCTGGGATTGTGCCGCGATTCAAAATGCTGCGTGACGTATCTGACCCAGTCCCTGCCCGCCTATTATTCAAAAATCGGGACCGATAATCCGCAGCACGCGGCCGCGAACCTGGTTGGAAAATTTGGCTCTCACATCTATCACGCTCAGGCATGCCCGGACACAAACGACTATGCATCGCGAATGTTAGGTAAAGCACTAAAGCGCCGCAACAACTACAGCCAGGGCAGCTCGCAAAATCATAATTACGGCATGTCGGAAGGCAGCAGCCACAACAGCGGCTACTCCTCCAATCATGGGACTTCGCATTCCGATAAGGGCGGCTCAAGCGGCAATCACGGCGGCGGCCATAACAGCGGCTCCGGCAGCAATTGGGGGACGAATCAAGGCGGCGGCAGCAGCGAATGCGTAAACAGCGGCTATTCGGAAAACATGGAATTTTTGGTGGAACCTGGGGATTTTGCTAGGACTTTAAAAACGGGGGGCTGGCAGAACGGCAACCAGGTAACGGGCGTGTGGTTCCAGTCGGGGCGCATATTCGAGGCTACCGGCACCAACATGCTGATCGGGACGTTCAACCAATGAAGCGGCCGGGCCTGCTGGTGCGCATCGTCGGCACGCCGCTGATCGCGCTGCTGGTGCTCGCCAGCTGCACGGTGCTGCTCTATGGCTGGTATGGCGGCCATACGCCAGGCCTGACAGCCTTCCTGGCCGCAGGCCTGGCCTTCCGCACGGTCTGGGCCTTTCGGCAGCGCCGCTACTACAAGCAGTGGCGGGGGGCCTGGAACGCCATGGGTGCCAAGTCCAAGCCGGTCAAGGAGAAGAAACAGCCGGTGGAAAAGGTCGTTCCAGTGGCCTGGCTGTTGGGCCGCTCCTCGTCTTCGCCCTCGCGCGCGGAGGCGGAGAAGCAGTTGCCGGACTATTGCGCGCGACTTCTGAAGCCTTAAAAAGGAGGGCGGATCATGCAAGACGAAGTGTTGGACGGGAGCCTGGAACAGGCGTCTCACCAGGAGAATGAACCGGATAAAGCGCCCGCACGCCCGGCATGGCAAGCGTTTCTGATGCGGCGGATGGCGAAAACGCAATCGCGGCGATTCGTCATCGAGCTGCTGTGCCTTACCGTGATCATGGCAGTGTGGGAGATCGCGGGGGCCTGGGGCGAGTTCGGTCATTCGCGGCAGCGGTTCGGCCAGGATCATCCGGCGCTTGCGCCAGCGCCGGCACTCAAAGCGGTACGGCCGCGCAGGCACCGGACACGAGGGCTGCCCCGAACGGACACAGCGCGCCAGGCTGCAAGCGCCAGTACGCAGGCGCGCATCGACGATTTCGACGCGCAGGTGGCGAAACTGCAGGAACAGCTGAAGGCGTCGAAGCAGGCAGAGGGACGTTAAGGCTTTCCTGCGGAAGGGATTATTCGCTTGGAAGCCGGCGCGCTGAAGGCAAGAAGCGCAAAAAAGCTATTAGAAGGCCATACAGAGGGTTTGCGGATTTCCGGTAGTGTCCATTACCCGGAGCGCTGTTTGCCTCTATACGGGCCATTTCCGTTGGATTTTGATGGGGTTTAAACAATGCGTCTAGCGTTGCTGGCTGGTTTCACCCTGCAGCTGCCGGAGAAACTCCGCGACTTTCACGATGCGCGTCCCTTCGTGGCTGCCGAGCGGAAGGATGTGTTTTTTATCGCCGGTGACCAGGTAGTCGCTTTTCGCCGCGGCGGCGCATTCGAGGATGCGGTTATCGGACGGATCGGTCTTGATGATGTCGAGCGTTTCGGTGGGGCTGACGGAGTGCGTCATGCGTTCGATGCGTCCTTGCGCTTCGAGCAGCATGTCCGGCGGGTATTGAAAGTCTTCGCGCAGGACCCGAAAGATTTCTGTCTTGATCGGTTCGGAGATGTCGAGCCGGAACGCGCCCGCGCGGGCCAGGTCGAGAAAGCGGCGCGGCACCCCCCCGAAATGCAGCCCCGAGATGTAGATGTTGGTGTCGGCGGTGACGCTGATCACCTAGCGCCCGCGTTCGGAGTTCTCGCGCTCACGCTCCCTCTCGCGGCGCTGATGGATGATACGCTCTATGTCGCCCTCCTTGATGCCGAGTTTGCGGGCCTGCCCCTCCCCGAAGGCATAGAGATTCTTCCAGCGGTGCTCTTCGAGGTAGCGCTCCGCCGCCTGCTGCATCAGCTCGTCGAACGTGACCTGTTCCGCCCGCGCCGTTTTTTCCAGTTCGGAAAGCAGCGCGGTCGGGATAGAGGCGTGGAGGTTCTTTTCCGGTTCCATAGCGTCTGCCTGCGAATTCATACCATTTAAGGCTAAACCGTAAAGCCTGCGGCGGCGCTTGTCAATGTCGCCCGAACTGCGGATTGCCTGCGGTTTTAGCGCTTTTCCGCGCGCGCCGGTTGCGCTAGACTGCCGGACAAGGCGGTTGCTTCGTCTTTTCTTCTCTTTTTCTGGTGCAAGCTGGTATCGGTATGTCCCTGCGCGTCACGTCCTACTTCCCGGTCCCGCCCGAGTCGCCCCTCGAGCTGCCGGTCTATACCTGCCGCGTTTCGGCGGGCTTTCCTTCCCCGGCTGACGATCACCTGGACGAGACGCTCGATCTGAACCGGCGCTATATCCGCAATCCGGCGGCGACCTTCTTCGCTTTCACCGAGGGCGATTCCATGAAGAATGCTGGCATCCATTCCGGCGATCTGCTGATCGTGGATCGCTCGGTCAAGCCCTGCAACGGCAAGGTGGTCGTGGCCTGCATCGACGGCGAGCTGACCGTCAAGCGCTACGAGCTGCGCGGCGGCCGTCCCTACCTGGTGGCCGAGAATGCCCGCTATGCGCCCATCGAGATCCGCGAGGGCCAGGAGCTGCTCGTCTGGGGCGTGGTGATGCACTGCGTCCATACGCTGTGAAGCCCCGGGCTTTCGCGCTGGTGGACTGCAACAATTTCTACGTCTCCTGCGAGCGCGTGTTTCAGCCGAAGCTCGAAGGCAGGCCGGTCCTGGTGCTGTCCAACAATGACGGCTGCGTCATCGCCCGCTCGAACGAGGTCAAAGCGTTGGGCGTCAAGATGGGCGCGCCGTATTTTCAGATCAAGGGCGAGCTCGAGCGGCATGACGTCAAGGTCTTCTCCAGCAATTACGCGCTCTACGGCGATATGTCGCGCCGCGTGCATGCGATCCTGGCCGGTCTCGCGCCTGCCAGCGAGGAATATTCGATCGACGAGTCCTTCCTCGACCTGACCGGCCTCCCTGACCTGGAGAGCCATGCCCGGCAGCTGCGGCAAACGGTGCGCGCCTGGACCGGCATCCCCGTTTCGGTCGGCATTGGTCCCACGAAAACCCTGGCTAAGATCGCCAATCATGCCGCCAAAAAGCGCCCGGAGCATGGCGGCGTTTACGCGATCGCGGCGGACGCGGACAGCACGCTGGCTTCGATCGAGGTCGGCGATATCTGGGGCGTGGGACGGCAATATGCGCGTTTCCTGCAGGAGAACGGCATCCGTACCGCCCTGGATCTCAAAGGAGCCTCCGAGAGCTGGATACGCGCCCACATGACGGTGGTGGGCCTGCGCACCGTGCATGAGCTGCGCGGCGTCTCCTGCATGCCGCTCGAAGAGGTGGAGCCCGAGCGTAAGGGCATCGCCTGCACGCGTTCTTTCGGCCGCCCGGTCACTTCCCTGCCCGAGCTGCGCGAATCGGTAGCGACCTATGCCACACGCGTGGGCGAAAAGCTGCGCAAACGCGGCCTGGCCGCCTCCTATCTGTCCGTCTTCGTGTGCACCAATCAGTTCAACGCCGACGCGAAATACACCGGGGGCGCCGGCACGGCCCTTTCCCCTGCCTCATCCTTCACCCCGGAGCTGAACAATGCGGCGCAATGGCTGCTCACGCGCTGTTACCGCGCGGGATTCCGGTATTTCAAGGCGGGAGTGCTGGTGGACGGGCTGCTGCCGGAGGCGAAAGTGCAGCCGGATCTCTTCGCCGCGGCCGACAAGGAACGCCAGGCGCGCCTGATGACGGCCCTGGATAACGTCAATCTGCGCTTCGGCAGAGGCACGCTGCAGCTGGCCGGCATGGGGATCGCCCCGGCATGGTCGATGCGCCGGGAGAAGCTCTCTGCCCGTTTTACGACCGCCTGGGACGAGCTGCCTCGCGTCAAGGCATGATCTGTCCGAACACCCCTGCCCTTCTGCAGAGCGTCTTTTTCTCCAGCTCGCCGCTGCAGCGCAATGGGCTTTGCCTTCAACAGGAAGGTTTTGGCAGTTGGGGGGATCGCACAAGGGGGGATTGAGCGAAGCGGTTTCAATCCCCTCTTGTGGGGAGAGCTGGCCGTCTTTGCCGGCGTGAGGGGAACACGCTCGCCCCTGCTTTCCCTGGGGGAACGGGAAGGGGGATATCGGGAGTCGGGATGTCCGCCGTGAGGCGCACCTTTTGCACCCCCTTTTTTTTGAATGTGGGGATGGTTAAAGGAAGGGTGCTCTCTTCCTTAGGCGACTGAAAGGCTCGATGCCTTGAAGTCGCTAGAGAGGAGATAGTATCTGCTTCAGGCGCTTCTAGATGTACTCCATTGTGCTTGCTTGTTGTTATCACATCGATAGCGGGTGTATATCGTTTCTGCTGAATCTTACATGGTAAAAAGAAGGTTAAATAGGAAGGGTAAAAGGATAAAGGATCGTAAAGTGCATTAGAATCAAATAGTTGCCTAGTATTACCGCCGCTTAAACCTACCGAGTCGCTTTATGCTGCCGCTTAAACCTACCGCTTTCTATTTGACCCGCCGCTTAAACCTACCGAGTCGTGGAACTTTGCCTTGTGGATAACCCATTTGCTGCCGCTTAAACCTACCGCTTTTTTTGTTGCTGCCGCTTAAACCTACCGGATTCAGTGAGCTGGAAAAGTGCCCTGCAGCTTAAACCTACCGAATGCTGCCGCTTAAACCTACCGATTTTCACTGTGACCCGCAGCTTAAACCTACCGAGTCGCAGGTGCCACTGCTCTAGCGGCAAGAGAAAGTCTCTTGTTGGCCGCCTTTGTCGCTCCAATGAAGTCGACTGAGGGGCGGACCACAAACGAAGCATCAACCAGTTTTCCCCGTTGGCCGGTTACGTTTTTACGTTCGCAGGAGAAAATAACCTCACGTTTTTTAAGCTCGTCGAATGCTTTCTGTATTTCATCCATGGCTGCGCGCGGGCGCTGGTTCAACCAGGGAGACTCCAGCAGACCGCTATCGCGTTTGACAGTGCTGTAACGGATTTCAAATGGCTTGAAATGGTCGGCGAACGTGTATTTCAGCACGAGCAGCTTATGCAGCCACCGTGCGAGCTGTGTACTGTGGCTCATCATTACGTGGTAGTTGAACTGCCGGTAGGTCACTTGGTCGATCGCCCCCGTCACGAGGGGATGAAACTGAACCATCCATTTCGCCTTGGGATCGGAGCGTAATTTGGCGCGAGAGACTGCCGCAAGCGTGGGCAGATACGTGGAACGTGCGAGAACCTCGCCCTCGCCTGAATCGAGCGAGCGGATCTCAGCGATGCTGCCGGAAAGGATGTTCAAGGCGAGCACGATCTCATCATAGGAGCGCGTATGCCCTCTTTTTTTTAGTTCTTGGCGAAGCATGTAAAGCGTGAAGACAACGCCGCTACGATAATTGGGCTTGTCGAAAAACCCGGCCTGCTGGTCTATGGCGAGCTTACGAAGAGAGTCCTCAATCAGTTCTTCCGTTGCGCTCGGATAGAAATAGCGATCGACCCCGTCTAGGTCGGTCACGAGCGCCGGAATGATGATACGGGTATAAGTTCGCCCTCGATGCTGAAATTGCGCTTCATGCTTTTCAAGAAACTTGCCGTCGATTCGCTGTTGCGTCATTGCTCTGCGGCTTACGGAGTAGCGCGGCACGCTATCCCAAAGATCGATGACGTTCGAGAGTTGGTCGCGTTCCTCGTCAGTGTTGCAAATGAAGGACTGAAAAAGGTTGAGCTGCTGATTTTCGAAGTCTAGCTTCGAGGGCCGGGGGAGTACCTCAGCATCCTTGGTTTCGCGGGGAGCAATGGCGCGTAGATGCGCATCCTGGCCTATGATCTCGCCTGCCTTGGTAAGTCCGCTTGCTTCGCGATTTTTCACCGGCTAGTCCATTCGTTCCATTTTTTCGGCCGCGCTGGAGACGATGAAGGCGCTGCGGCTGATGCCGAGGCGTTTGGCGCTCTTATCGATGCGTTCCAGCAAGGCGGGATCGATGCGAATCATAGTAGGAACTTTGTTCGCGTCACGCTCTTTCGGCGCTGGCGTCCCCTGCCCTGCCCCGGCGATGAAAGCGTCAGCTGCACTTTCCGAAGAGGCTGTTCGATTGCGTCTAGGATTCTTAGCGATTGCCATACGATTGCGCTCCGATAACGGTTGTATCTACAAATACCAAGCTTAAAAGCTGCTTTAGCTCTTCGCTTGCTTTGGGATCGTCATACTCCAGGACGGACAAACCAGCAGCAGCAGCATTGGGAAACGCCTTGCGTCGCACGATAAGTACAGGGGCAAGCTCGAGTCCTTTCACCTCCCGCAGGTAATCCAGGGCTTTCTGGTTGTCTTTTCCCAAGGGATCCGCTTCGTTCAGTACGGTAATGGCTCGGAGACTCTCGTTTACTTCACGCGCTTCCATCACGAGGTCGGCGGTTTGATCGACGCTCCACAAATCAAAGCTCCGTGGCTTTACCGGTATTAAGACCACATCGGCGACGGTAAGTGCCGCGCGAAAGCTGCCCGTATCTCTTCCGCCCACATCGATAATGATGTCGTCGTATTTTGGGGCGAATTGTTTGCGTACCTGGCTGCGGATATTAGCGCCCTGCAAAGCAAAGCTGGTATAACCGGCACCGCCTTTTTCTTCTCGGCTTTCCGTGCGCAAGTCGTAAAAGGCAAGAGCCGTCCCCTGCTCATCACCATCAATAAGCAGTACGTCGCGCTTCGCGAGCGAGCGAGCGATGGCGAAGTTGACGGCGAGCGTGCTTTTGCCTACCCCGCCTTTGACGTTTCCGATGGTCAAGATCATGTGCTGCGCTCCATTGTCGTATCGATAACTAATAGATTATTAAACGAATGCTGATCGCTATACAAGCGATATTAACTATAAAGGTTGGATCCACGCGCCTGCATGCCGGAAAAGCTCTGCAATCTCCGCTTCTGTAGGCTTCTGCCGAGATTGAAACCGTAGCGTTCGATAGCCTACGGCTCCAGTAATCGCGTCGCGTTGCCGGTCCTTGGCGGCCGAGTGGGTTCGGTCGTCCAGCTCGACCAGCGCTACGACGTGCAACATCTGCCAGTCGCAGATCACGAAATCCGCGATTTTCCGGTCGAAGCGCGCGCGTACCGACCAGCGGGCCTGGCCGTGTAGTTTTCCATCATCGGTCAGGAACGCGGCGAAAGACGTTTGCGTTAACACCACATAGTCAGGCAGGGCACGCCGGAGACGGTGGAAGAATTCGACCTCGTTTGCAGTAAGCAGAGGTTTGCGCCGGATGCGGGCAAGCCAGGGCTTGCGGGTGCCGAGGCCGAGCAAGAGCGCTGCTACGGTCAGCAGGGCCAGCGCCGCGAAAGCGGCAAGCAGCATCGGGTCTTGCGGAAGAGGGAAGGGAAGCGGCATCGCTCGCCTATAGCGGCTGCGGAAGCAGGATGCAATGGGCGGGCATTCGATGTGCCAGCCCATTGCCGGGCGCGCCCCCTGCGACAGGAATTGATACCGCCGCAAGGGGATCGTAGAGAAAGCCTGATCGGCCTTAAGCCGCTGGCTCTGCGCGCCTCATTGGCTTGGGCAGCCATCCGGCGTTGACATGAGCCTCGGCGTAGGCGGCAAGCTCCGACTTCTTCATGGTCAGGCAGCGCTGGCCGGGCGGCTTGCCGTGCGATTCGGTAAGGGCCTCGACGATCTGCGGCTTGCTGACGCGCTGGAAGTAGTTCTCGGCCGTGGGCGTGAACCACGCGGACATATCGAGGTTGAGCGCCTGCGCCAGCGCGTCCGCATGGGCGAGCCTGCCCGGGTCCCGGTCATGGGGACGCTTGACTGCGTTAACCGTGCAGGCCGTGCAGAACGCCAGAAGCTCAAGCAGGATGTACTGCTCCTGCCGGACGCACCAGTCCCAGAGGGCGGCGGGCTCTCCCGGCAGTCGCTCGTTCCACGCTACCTGCGCTTCCTTCAGGGCCTCGCCCGCTTTCGACCGGTCGGCGCTGCCGAGGTTCGGATAAGCGGCGCTGATCTGCACGCTGCTTGCGCCGCCGTAAATGTCAAAGGTGCGCAGCGCGAGGGCGTAGACCACGGCGGCAAGGGCGGTCTCCGGCTTCTCCATCAGTTCCGCGCTGACGGCTGCGCTGTATTCGGCGGACAGGCTTTCGGTGAGGCTCGCGGTAAACTCCGCCGGCGCTTTCTCCGTTTTCCCGGCGGGCGCTTCTTCCTCGGGCAGGTCTTCCCGCCGCACCAGCCCGCGCGTCACGCGGATATGGTCGTGGGCGATGCTGACGACTGCTCCGGCGATGGCAAGCGTATCGGCGGTATATTCCGCTTTCTCCTGCAAGGCTTCGATGCGTTCTTGGATGGCCTCGGCCTGCGTTTCTTCCTCATCGGAGAGGGATGTGTTCGCCATCTCGTCGTATTGCTCCGTAAGCTGTTCGAGTTCGGCGCTTTCCTCCTCCGTGAGCGGCACCGGTTCCGGGCGCTCCTGCTGAAACTCCCTCAACTCGTCATAGCCGAAATCGGGCTTTACCTCGACCCATTTCCATCCCTCGGCGCGTGTCACCGCGGCGGTCTCTTCCAGCATCGCGGCAGCGAGCCGATCGAGCAGGGTGCTGTCGAGCAGATAGACGCCGTTCTCTCCCTCGCTGAACAGGTCGCGCTTCACGGCTCCGCCTGCGGACTCGTAGGCTTCTAGCGTGACGAGACGCGCCTGCCCGCTGGTTGCGGCTACGGCTTCCTGCGTGAGCGACCGGCGGATGGCGGAAGCGCCTCGGTTCCATTGCGGCAGTTCGCGCCATACGCGAAGCTGCTCCTTTCGGTCGTCCGTCACGGTGAAGGCCTCGAGCTGCTCAAGCGTAAGGTCGTCCTTGCGGTAGGCATCCAGCAATTCGGCACTGACTCGTCCCAAGGCAAGGCGCTTTTTCACCGTGCTTTCGCTGATGCCGAAGCGGGCTGCGATCCCGGCCACCGTGGCTCCGCCGTCGATGAGGGCGCGATACGCCTCGTACTGGTCGGCGGGATGCATCGGCGCGCGCAGCGTATTCTCCGCGAGGCTGATTTCGGTATCGTCCGCCGCCGGTTGCTTGACGAGACAGGGAATCTCGGCGTCCTCGTCCATGCCGCCTTTCTCGATCAAGAGGGAGAGGGCGAGATAGCGCCGCCTGCCCGCGATGACGGCAAACTTGCCTTTGGAGGAAGGGCGCACGGTCAAGGATTGCAGCAGGCCGTGCGCCTCGATGCTGGCGGCAAGCGCTTCGATGTCGGCGCCGGGATTGGTCTTGCGCACGTTGCCTTTCCATGGGGTGAGCTTGCGGAAGGGGATGGCGGTGAGGGTGGGAAGCGTGGTCATGAGCGTAGTCCTTTCGTCGGTGTGTGTGAGAGGGAGAAGAGAAGGGGCAGCCCTTGCGGGCTGCCCGGGTTGTCAGTATTCGCAAGGCAGGAGGATGGTGTTGTCGGTGCACCAGAGCGTGATTTCCGGCAGCGGAAAGTCCGTGAACGAAATGTCCTTGGAAAACACTTGGTTGTCATTGCCGTCCTCGCAAATAAGCGTGGCGGCGTTGTCCTTCACGGTGAGCTTCCACACTTGGAAAGACTGGGCCGCTACTGCCTTATTGAACTTCTGCGCGAGCGCAATTTCATCGAGCAGCCAGTAAGCGCCGCCTGCTTCCGCCACATGCTTCGCGCCGTCCGTGTAGAGCACGCTGGGCACAAGGCCGTGCCGGTGCCACTTGTCGGTGCCGCCGCTGAATTGCTTGAGGTCGCCTTCGGTGAGTGTCTTGATCATAAAAAATGTCCTTTAAAAATTCGTTGGGAAGGGAAGGGGCGATCCTTGCGAACCGCCCCGGTAGGTGCTTTAAGAACGGCTCCAGATCAGGCTGTGGCCTTCCTGCCCGTCGAGCTGGATCAACCTTGCGACGATAGGGGCCGGAAAGCTCGGGTCGTCGATGCGCAGGTTGAGGTAGGGCTTGCCCGCCTCGCTGCTTTCCTTCCATGCCGCGCCAAGCTGTATCCTTGCCTGCTGCCGGGGCTTGGCGGTAGAAATCCGGAAGTCCGGGGATTCCTCGCTTGCTTTCTGTTTGACCGGCTCCAGCGTGATCTGGCCGGTGAAGGCAAGCGTGTAGACGAAGCCGCTATAGCCTTCGCTGTCGCTGCCGGTGAAGTTACCGATGATGTTCATGGTCGTTGCCTTTCTGTGGTTGGTTATGGGGTCTCATGTCTTTCGACATGAACCCCTGCCTCCACGGCGAGGGGTGGGGCTAGCAAAGGCCAAGGGTCAGCGTTGCTGCTCGCAGCAATTTTGGGGGGACCGCGAAAGGCGCTTCGCGCCGGTTTCCGCATGCGGAAATTCGTGGGGGAGCCAAAAGCCGGCAGGCCGCGCCCTTGCCGCGCGAGGGGCGAAGCTCCTTAGCAATCGCGCTATCGACGAAATGCGGGAGCGTTACGGGGCGGCGGCAGCCAGAGCCCCGTTGGGATGGGTGACGGAAAGGCGCTTGCCTTGGAGGCAGGGAAGGGACTCTTTCCCCGTGAGACTTCAAGGAATAATTTGCGGCACCCTGGCTTTTACAAGCGTTGCTTTTCGAGTAGAAAGCAGGGCAGGGGACTATTGCCGGAATGGTGTCGAGCGTTAACGATTTGCAGCTGCCGGCGGAAAGAATTTAATAACGACCTCGTTAAATCACTTGCGACTCCGCTAGTGGACTTTTGCTTTCGTCGGCTGCGATCAAGCGCTTAAACTCTGAATCCAGGCGCTCCCTCATTGCAGGAAATTCCTCTTGGAAGGCTTGCAGACCTTCTAACCGAGCGTTATAGGTCAATTGCGCAGTATGTTCTGTCTTGTTAGGTATGGCTTCAAAAAACTGGGCCTTGAAAGTCAGAGTCTTCGCTCGTGCAAAGAAGTTGTCGAGCTGGCCGGATAAGGCATCTGTCAAATAGATACGGTTGACTTCGAAGAATCTGTAAGCGTGCCGCAGGCTTTCCAGTGCCGATTCGGCTTGCGCTTCTTTGGTCGGGCCGCCTGCCTGCTCGAACCACTGGTGATAGGTATGCGCGGCCCAATAGGCGAAAACAACCCGCTTGTATAAATCTGCAACTACCTGAGCACGCTTTTCATGCAGCTTAGAGAATCGTACCTGGTGTTCCAAGGCTGTGATTTGCAAGGCACTTTTATACTGCTCGACGGACTTGTCCGCGTCCGCTTTCAACTGTGTTTTGAATTTTTCAACGTCTTTGGTGAGCAGCTGCGATAGGAGCGACCGGAAGAGAAAACCCAGAACGATGAGCAGCGTCGCATTGCCACCGAAAACAAGAAGCAGGTCTTGCCATATAGAACTCTGAGGCGGCATATGCGATATTCCTTTGCTACTGTATGCCTTTAGTTGGTGAAAATTGAAGCATGGCTCGGATAAACAAGAAGAAGTGGTTGACCATCTAGCTTCGGAAATGCGCAAAGCGCTGTCGGAAGCAGTGCTAGAAGTGATGCCGGAAGCTCAATTCGATGAGCGTGATCTCTTTCGCGCGTTCAAACGAAGTGTGAGACGGAAATGTAATACCTGGGAAAACGTGCCCGAGCAACACGTACAGGTTTAGAACCCCGCCTTCCTAAAGTGCGAAATATCCCCGCCGCTCCTTCACGCGGCGTTGCTTTTCAAGCGCTGCCTGCGCCTCTGACGGATTAGAAAAGGGCATAGAGCATTCGCGTCCGTTGCTCCCGATGCGGCCCCATTCACGCATGAGGCACCATTCCCCGAACAAGTTCGGCTGCACATCCATGCGGTAGAAGCGGTGCATACGCCGGTCGCGGTCGATGCGGTAGAGAACGGTGGGACTCATGCGGCGTCCACCATCGCCTTTTTTGGCGATGAGATCCGCAGTCCTGCATCGTCAAAAGCAGCGATAGGATCCGGCATCGTCATTTCTGCCGGTGTCAGATCGAGCTTCCATGCCTCTGAGATTGCATTAAGCAGCGCGTGGCGTTCCAGCGACGGCATCGTTTGCAGGCGATCCACCCAGCGTTGTTTCTTGCGCTTGATGCGTTCGCGCTCCCTGAAGTTCTGTCCGAGATACCGGTAGTCGTGCAGCGCCAGGGGAGGCGCAAAGTTAAACCATAGCCATTCAGTTTTGGTCTTTCCGCCACGCGTCATCGCCTCAAAGGAAGTGCTTGTCCAGCCTTTCAGGGCAGTGGCATAGGTGCGCGTCCAGTACCCGGAAATCATCACGCGGCAGGGGAGTGCGGTGATGATGTCGAGCAAGGCGGCATGCTCCCGGTCGTCCATTTCGTAGCGGTACAGATTGGTGCGCCCACGCGTTTCATGCATATAGGGTGGGTCGCAATAGACAAGCTCGTTGCCGGTGAAGCGATAGGAGCGAAGAAAGGCAAGGCCGCACCCTTGCTCTAAACGCAATGATGATCGAGCATCGCCGAAAATGGTGATACTTCCGGGGGCATCATTATTTCCGGCGATGTCGGCCGATCGATGGTCATCGCTGAATCCAGCGATAGCCGCGGCATCCATGTCGATGCCGATATTGAGGGTTGCGGGCCGCTTTTCCCGCATGATGGCACCGCCGCCAAGGAACGGCTCTATATAGACTGCGTGCGGCGGCATCAGATTGATGATGGTCTGATAAACGCCTGCGCCGTTTTTACCTCCGGGGTACACCATGCTGGCCAGCATCGCTGAAAAACGGCGAGGATGTCAAGCGGCATCGTCAGAAATGACGGTGCTCGAGAGGTCGGCACTTAACGATCTGCAGCTGCCGGCGGGAAGAATTTAATAACGACTTCGTTAAATCAACGAAGAGACTGCGCAAACCCTACGGCGCTCTCTTGAAGGCGCGGGTTTGCTCCGTCTTTGACTTTGCGTTGTCCTGGCGGTAAGTTCCGAGGCATGGCTATTTCCAACGAAGAATGGCAGGCATTCAAAGAGTGGGCTGCGAAAGAGCTGAACGATTCGGCGTTTCGCGTCAACTTTATGACCGGCGAAGAAATCGGCGCGGAATTCGCTCCTGAGAAAGCGCTGAAGGACTCGCATGAAGAGTCGGAGGAAATCGAGCAGTTCCGGCGCGACGAAGAGAAGCGCCGCAAGCTGCAGCTGCAGGCACTCGCCGGAACGCTCGGCTGCAATATCTATCTGGCTGCTTACTTAACGGAGTTGAAGGATCGATTGAATGTCGTCGCGGATGCATTCGGCCGTCTGGATCTTACAAACGAGAAATCGCTGGCGGATGCCGAAACCAGGAACCGAAAGGCGCTCGGAAATTTGAAAACGTTCAAGGGCGCTCTGCAGAAGGCCGGGTGGCAATAAGCAACTGCGCAAATAGCGGCTCCATTTAGGGGAGAGCTTTTTATTGTCCCTTTTTAACCGTCGTTCCCGCTTTCATGGTGAGGGCTTATGATGGACTAGTTCCTCGCTGAATATTTCGCCCTCAAAGGAGCGTCCAATGGCAACTTGTGAAGCAGGCGGTGTTAGCATTTCCTGTTCGGGTGGATGTGGAATCATATGTACCACCGAGGGAAAACGAAAATGTGTTGCGATGTGCAACCCCGAGGTGTCTATTTTTAAGTTCGGGGGAGAGTTTTTGTTGGAAGATGAGGTAACACTTTGCGCTCACGATCTTCTGCCGGAGTCCTTCACCTTGCTTTTTCAACATGCACTTCCGACGCATACAGTGCGGGCAAGCGTTGTCGATGTTCAATCGAGTGCGACCACACTGAAAAAAGAAATCCAGCACGTAGGCCAGGTCGCTGAAATTGCTGACCGTTTAGGGCTAAAGATCACGCCAAAGGAGCACCGCATCTAGCCTCCGGCCACGACGCGAAGCTGGATGATTCGGTAGGCGTTACATCGCCATTGCCTTGGCGTTCGTAGTCCTACCCAAATGCATCGCTGGCATTTTAGTAAAGGCTGCACCATAAGCTAACCCCGTCCTGCTTTATAACGTGGGAGTTCGGGTGCGCTAACGATGTGCAGCTGCCGGCGGTAAGGATTTAATAACGATTTCGTTTATCAACGAAGAGACTG
This sequence comes from Bertia moriformis, assembly GCA_025802115.2. Lineage (NCBI taxonomy): Eukaryota > Fungi > Ascomycota > Sordariomycetes > Coronophorales > Bertiaceae > Bertia > Bertia moriformis. Next base: position 20,771 of record JAOYNC020116269.1, read on the forward strand.
CGCAAAAACCTACGGCGCTCTCTTGAAGGCGCGGTTTGCTCCGTCTTGACGTGTGCGCCGGGGCGCGGGGCGAACGCCCTTAGTTCTAATGCTGGGTAGAAACCTATGACTGGCTATCTAGAAGGTGCCTTGTATTTATTAAACGGGTTCTCTATAAATTGTTGCGGTGTCTTGTAGAACATCTGATTGGCTATAGCCATTCCAAAATCTTCTACTTCATTGTCATCGCTAGTGCCACTAACGACAGAAAGCTGGGTTTCAGAGCACACTATCATTACAGTCTTAGTTCCAACAATGAACTCCAGCACCTGATCGCTGTCGATCGTTACTGTTCCCCCTCGTGCTCCCGCTATCGACTTTGCTCTTGTAAGGCAGTAGTTATGATCTAGTCGTGGCCAGCTACCTTCAACTGGAAAAACACTGAGATATGGCCGTTGACTAAGCTGTTGAGGCGCTTGCAGTTTCGTGTATAAGCCGAAAACCGCACCAACAACTCCAAGTATTGCGATGGAGACTTCGGCGAGTAGCCTCCAATTTGAACCAGTCATAATCTCCTGTGCTTGTGCTCGAAAGCATATGCTAATTCCTCTTCTTGAGGACCTTAAGTTTTTCTTTCAGAAGCATCGTTTTTAGCAATCAAGGCACCATCTAAGAGGAGAAGCCCAATCAGATAGTCACTTAAATAAAACTGAGGGATTTTGGCGCCAGATCTCCAGCGTCAAACGGTTTACTCGAAGCGGTCCAAGAACACCAACGGCCAAGGCGGCGGCTCGACTGAATTTCATGCCGACAGTTTACAACGTAGGTTAGACTGGGTGCCGTTCTGTATCCACCGTATAAAAAAGGACGTTCTCATGCACTCCGACATTTCCCTCCCGTTTTGTACTAGAGTCTGATAAAGGACATTATTAGGTACTTCCGCTGTTAATGATCACAGCCGGTTCAAATACTTCTCCGACGGCACATCTTTCTCCGCAAGGTCGGGCTCTCTGTCGCGAACTGCATCCAAGGCTAACCCTTGTTACATTGACCTGTGAGGCAGAGACTGCTAGCGCAGGTTCCCAATCGGTCCGTGCAGAAGAGTTGACGGTATCGGTGCTGGCCTGATCGGCAGGGCAGGGAAGCCCGACCGCGTGCGCCACCTATGCTGGAACAGATAGTCAAGGTACTGCCGCTCTGCACGCTATTGTCAACCATGCATATTGCCGGGACCGGTGATAGTCTTACTTGACTGAAAGGCATGGGCCAAAGAAATAAGTTTGCGCAGTGGTTTAATAGAGCCCGATCTTACATACGTAGCTTCGGCAGCCCGGTACGCGATCCCTTACCCATTCGCCCACGAATACCCATCCGACGTCAATTGACAAGGCGGCAAGGCAACACGCTATGGCGGCTAGTCATCCCTATTGAGGCGCTAATTATCGTCGTGATGGCTATTTACCAGTTCCGCTCGGAAATTTGGTGGGAAGTATCCCGTTCCGACATTTGGTGGCAATCCACCCGCTTCTACGATTCCCTTTCAATAGGAAGAGCTCTCTGTATAACGGGGCTATTGTCGGCCATTATTTTATGGATCGCGCCCAAACGCCGGGCAGCGCGTTTCCAGACGCTCACTGCGGAAGATCGCTTTGATCGTGAAAACGAAGCCCGAAAAACGTTGGCTCAGATTATCGGTGGTGGTTTTGTTCTTGCCGGACTGTATTCCTCATCCCAGACTTTAGCTCTTCAATCACGTACACTCGCTTTTCAGCAGGAGGGCCAAGTGACAGACCGGTTCTCGAAAGCCATCGAGCAACTAGGAGAATCGAATCCTAACGGAACGCCTAAAGTGGAGGCGGCTCTGGGAGCCATCTATGCCTTAGAACGAATTGCGCTCGATTCAGAAAAAGATCGATGGCCCATTATGGAGGTGTTATCAGCATACGTCCGAGCAAAGGCCCCTAAAATCAAGGGCTCAGAACAGGAATCCAGGCAGGCACTTGCACGGGGAACACCACTCCAAATTCAGTCTGTCCTAATGGTGATTGGCAGAAGACATACCGAATCCGATCCCTTGGACAGCCGAATCGATCTGAGTGAGATCTCCATTCCAAAGGCTTATTTCGGCAAAGCAAAACTACGCCTTGTCAACTTCTGGGACTCTGACCTACGTGAGGCGAATCTTGGTACGGCTGAACTTCAGTACGCTATGTTCGATTTGGCGGACCTGCGGGGCGCGCACGTTCAAAATGCAGATCTCACACATGCGGATTTTCGTAGCGCGAATTTGCGGAAGGTTGATTTCACGCAGTCGCGTCTTCACTGGGCTAATCTTCAGAGCGCCGATCTCACAGACACGATCTTCTTTCTTGCCGACCTTCGCGGGGCGGACCTCAGTACAGCGAAAGGTCTAACCCAGGATCAAATACGCTCCTCTGCAGGGGATCGATATACTCGACTGCCGGCGGGATTGACGGCACCACCTCGTTGGAAATACACCCGAAGTGAACCATGATCTTGCTGGACAATTTGAGAACGCCAATAAAGTTTGAACAGTCATGAAAATATCAGCATGGATCTTAGCGACATTGCTTTTTTTCTGCATTCTCGTACTGACCTTCAAACGTAAACCACCACCGCCTGTTAACTTCCCTCGATTTACCGGCAATGCCATACAGGATCAACTCCTTGGAGATATCCCACCGGAACGCGCCATGATGCTTGGGTTTGCAGTTGGGGCTGGCTGCACTGGCACAGAATCATTCAATATGGGCATGAGCGCTGGTAAGTATCTCTGGAGCGTGCGCTGCAGCGATAAGCGTACCTATGCAGTAGAACTTGAGCCCAAAGGTGTAGACTCCGCAGCAAATACGCGCATTATGTCCTGCGACCAGCTCTGGACCAACTCTCATCTCCGCTGCTTCCACGAGATAAGTAATCAATAAGCATTTAAGTCGTTTTGAGTTAGGCTGCCGACGGTTGTGGATATAGACGATAAAGTATGTTATCGTCTATAAACCAGGGCAGGGGAGTGCCATGTCTAACGAGCTCGTTCATTACGACCAGCTGACCATCGTTCCGGCCGTGATTACCCAGGCCGGCGGCAATGCGCGTTTCGCTTACGACGAATTTTTTAAAGCGACGCTCAACAATCCGCACACGCGGCGCGCCTACGGCCGGATTGTGAATCGCTTCCTCACCTGGTGCCAATCGCGGGAGCTGGAGCTGCACCGCATAACGCCGGGTCTGGCCGGCGACTATGTCGGCCAGATCGAGGGTTCCGCTCCGACCAAGAACCAGACGATCGCGGCGCTGCGGCATTTTTTCGATGCGCTCGTGCAACGTCACGTGGTGCCGCTGAACTCATTTGCCTCCGTGCGCGGCATCAAGCACAGCGTGGTGGAAGGTAAAACGCCAGAGATCAGCATCGACCAGGCGAAAAAGCTCTTTCGCGCTCTGAACGTCGACGACGTGGTCGGTCTGCGCGATCGCGCCGTGCTTGGCGTATTGGCCTACACCGGGGCGCGTGTCGGAGCCGTGGCCCAGCTGCGCCTGCTCGATTATCGGAACATGGGCGATCAGCGCACGCTTCGCTTCAAGGAAAAGGGCGGCAAGGATCGTGAGATCCCGGTGCGGCACGATCTGGAGGCCTGGCTGCGCGAATATATGGCAGCCGCCGGTATGGAGGAATCTTCGCGAACGTCTCCCCTATTTCGCGCTGCCGAGGGAAAACGCAAAACGCTCACCGGAGACCGCTACGACGCGCATTCCATGCGCCAGATGCTGAAGCGAAGATTGAAGGATGCAGGCCTGCCGGAGCTGTTTTCGCCGCACTCGTTCCGCGTCGCTGTCGTGACCGATCTTTTGAAACAGGATGTGCCCCTCGAAGACGTGCAGTACCTCGCCGGGCATTCGAATCCAAAGACCACGCAGATTTATGACCGGCGGCGACGGCGCGTCACACGCAATATTGTGGAGCGGATTTCGATTTAATAAGTGCGGTAAGGTAATCAAACCGCGTCGTTACCTATTAGGAGGCGAGTGGAATGGCAAAGGAAAAACCGGGCAAGCAGGACCAAAGCGGTGATATGAAGTGGGGCAACGACGCCCCTATCTGGCCGCGAGAGGTAACGGAGCGGGAGTTCGAGAGCGGTATGCAGCTGGACGATGAGCAGCGCGAGCTGGGAAAGGAGTCGGACGACATAGACGTCATCGATGACCGTCGCCAGGGTATGGACCGGTGAGCGCCCTTGACCGGGAACCACGCACGCGCCAGGCGGGCATCAAGACGAAAATCGGGAACCACTCCATGCGCGTCACCGGCGTGACCGATTATCTGGGCAATGGCGGCACGCCAGTAAAGGCATAGGCCATGGCCAATCATTCCTCGCCCCGCACCACCAAGCTCTACGACCGCACCAGCGATATCGTCTCGCGCGAGAAGTACGAGAAGGTTGGGGTTTGAGCGCCAACGAAGACAAGTTGCTGGAACAGTTTCAAGGAGTTATCGCTCAGATCGACGGCGCGGCGCAGAGCCATCTCGAATGGGTGAAACTCAGCAGCTCCCACTTCGACCGGCTGGTCGTCCTCGATGGCGCTGCTCTGGCCCTTTCGTTCACCGCGTCCGCGACGCTTCGTACCATCCCCCACAAGGCCGGCGCGCCCCAGCATCTCGAATGGCTACTTGCAGCGTGGCTTATGCTTATCGGTTCCATCATGGCGGCGGTAGTCTGCAATCTGCTTTTCGTGATGTCGCATGACAAGATCTCGACCAACGCATCCACGCAGGTATTGGGTTTTCGCTTTCAAATGATGGGAATTTTGACCAGGAATGACGAACCGGAGAAAGCCGCGAACCTCAGGAGCGTGTACAACGAGCTGCCGCTTCGTGCTGCTGACCTGGCGGCGGCTTACGGACTTAAGTTCGGCAAGGCCGGATGGATCTTCGGACTGTTTGCCCAGACAAGCTGCATTGCTGGATTAACATGCTTAGCCATTTACTTCGTGATGACGCTGCGATGAGAGTGCCGGATTGGAGTTCGATAAATCCAGATCATGGTCGGCGTCAATGGCGCGCTCGTGCTCATGACGAGAGTTCGGCTCTTCATGCGACTGCGGCCAAAGCAGTTGAGGCGGAGATCCTCGAAGCCAGGCATGCACCTTCTCGCCGGCGTTAATTCGATCTAAATATGCTTCCCTTGCAGCGAAAGCCTCGCTCGAAGTGGGAGAGGCCTCGTTAGCGATAAAAATCAGGATTTCTGGCCAGGTAATTATACGCCTCGGATCCTACGACATAAAGACGGTTGTGTCTTCAATCCTTCTGGTATTTGGGACCGGCCTGTTCTTCTTGAAGGTTCTCGTCATGATCGGATCTAGAAATTACAGCGCCGTCTGCACCCGAGCAGGTATAGCCAGTTTCAGACCAAGTTCCGTCAAGATTGCACCGGTTCTCTCTGCCATTCTGGCAAACGGTTGAACCCGGACTATAGCTTAGGCCAGCATAGGTACAATTAGCCATTCACAACTCCTTGGGAGGGGATTCTATCACCTATACGCGCGGGCGATCGGCACCCGGCTACTTGAGCGACGGTGAAATAGAGGAGACTAGCTGTGGCGTTAACTTATCTACAAGACCGTTCTCACATTGTGCCCGTGCGGTTTCGTCATCTACGCCTGCCTTCAACATATCCAGACATGATTTGGCGGCAGCTCGAAAGTCTTTCTGAATATTGAGAGCATCACTCAACTTTTGTTGTAACTGATCTTTCGTATCTGCGTATGCGTCACTTTGAGGCCCACTGGGTAACGCAATCGCGAAGTTGAGGTCCGATATTGCAGACAGAAACTGCTCATAAAGAGGACCTTGATCCTGTATACGTGCTTGAATTTCATTTGGCCAGTCGGGCACCTTCTCAGAGTCTCGTACGGCCACTGCCGAGTAGGGCACAACTTCGACCATTAAGAGCGCAGATTTGTCAGGTTGGCTAGAAGCGACATCCTTTGGAAATTGTTCTCTGGCAAACTTGACTAGAGTCTGAACACCACTCGCCTGATCTGGTACAGCGATTGAGTTGATTAAGCCTCTGCTGTCATCCACTCCCATAGTCTTTGCGGAGGAGCTCACCGCAGTTTGGGAGCTTGTGTTGCTGTAGTTGAAACCGAAGAGACCCTTCACTCCGAGAGAGAACCCACTCCTGTCAGTTGACGAGTATTTTGTGCCGGTATAGCGGAATTCAAGGGTCTGATCAACCAAGCTGCCATAGTAGAGTGCTCGCACATAATGGGTGCCACATTTTTGAACAAAGTCTTTCAACCGCATTTTAATGTAAGTTTTTCCAGTGTTACTCCACGCACCTCCCACCCGAGCCTCCCCCCTCGTAATAAGACGTTTATAAACACGCGCGAACTGATCAATCGAGTTATAGTAGTTTGCGCTGTTTGCACCTGTCTGAAAGCCTACAGAGATTAGTTTGTACGTGACGTCGAAGCCGGCTGACGAGCCGGACGCGCTCTCACGGGTAGCCATGTTGGAGACGACATCAATATATTCGTGGTTGATTCCGGCACCAACCTGCTTCCGACCAAATTCCTTATCGTCCCGAACTTTATCGATGCAGACCTCCGGCAAGTAGTCACCGGTGAGCGCATTGTAGCCTTGTCCCAACTCAAGAATTACTTCTTGCGTCGGCTGTGCACCATTAAATGCTCGACGTGCCACTCGTTGTGTTGGCATATGCGGGGCGGGAAGCTTCGACGGATCTACCGTAATTAGCTGGCCGAGCGAGGACGATACAAACAAAAGGGCACAAGACGCTGTGCGTAGTCTCATTGGTTTTCCTTTCGATTAGCCTGGAAACGAACTCCCAAATGAAATTTGTTGGCTTGGAGCGCTACTGTATCACGGAAATCAGCAGATAACTTGGGTAGCGAACATTCCCTCTCTTCTATCGGTAGGTATGATAATCGGACAACATTGACGGCATCGATGACCGTCGCGACGGACTGGGATCAGTGAACACCTTGACTGGGAACTTCGCCAGGCGGTATGCGGGCATCAAAACGAAAATACAGAATCGACAGAAGCCCAGAAATGCTTAAAACTGATTTTCAAGGAGAGGAAATTACTCACCGACTGTTATGGGGGGTGGTAAAGGAACAAGTTAAAGAAGCGCTAGAACGCGAGGAAGGATGGTTCAATCCCAGCGTAGTAGCGCGGGTGTTTGCCTTTCACACCGTGGAAGCCCATTTGAACTATGTCGGGGAGCGTATTGCGCCGGATATATGGAAAGACGAACGTAAGTTTTTTAGCAAAGAACCTTATCGAGGTGCATTGGGCAAGTTGCGGATGGTTATGGATACGGTAGGGCTGCCGTGGACGCCAGAAAACAGGCCTTTGAAAACTATTCTGGAGCTGAAAGAACTTCGTGATCTTATTGCACATGGCAAAGCGGAAGCTCTCGAAGATACCGTGGTTCACGAAATGGATACTAGAGCACCTTATCCTGAATCTAAGCTGCGGCAATGTGTGGCGTCAAAGGACACGCTCGCACTTGTGCTGCCGGATGTCGAGGAGTTTCTAGACTCGATACAGATGCTTGCATTGCCCCTTTTAAAGGTGGCCGATCCATGGTTTCAGGACAAGGCTCTGCTAGGGCCGCCTTGGTATATGGGGCATACCACAACGCTTCACCGTTAGAGCGCCTCACAATTTGTGGGCGATGGCTGGAAAATACGTAAAGCGGCTACGCGAGAAAGAGCATATCGAATCGAGGATGGCAGAACTTATCTTGAAGTCCAGCTGTCAAGCATCGAAGTCGTTTTACCGATCCCGGCACTCGGCAAGCCTGGCTTCCTGCTCCTTACGTTTGTGCATCTCGCGCACCGTGTACAGCGTTTCGTAGGCCAGCGTCGTGCCGATCGATGCGAAGCGGACCGCCTTACGGTATTTCGCGGGCTCGGGGATCAGCTCGCTGAGCGCCAGCGGAGTCAGGCCGCCTATTAAATGCACCCAGTGTCCTGCGATCCCCAGGGAAGACTTCGGCCGATGAAACTCCTGGCGGTGTGGATGCCGGTTAGCAGCGTCGGCTGCGGGCGGCGCAGTGTTTCGCGTCGTGCGCTCGGTCCAGGAATTCGCCTTCTCGTACTCGGGCATCGATGACCCTGCCTGTGGTTTGAGCGAACCTAGCTTCCTTAAGAGAAATTGGCAAGTGATCCCGAGCGGGATGGCCGATAAATTTTGCGCGTCCTATCTCCGGCACGCACTGGTTGCACCTGCCTTCGCGTGCCTCGTTTTGCCCTCAAGCAACGCTTAGGGGAGACGCATGTACCACTTATTTCGTTCTTGAATCTTCCCTGAGAATCGCTACAACGGCTTGTGTTCAGACATCGCCTCTGCCTACCACGGGTTGTGGATAACTTAATCGGGCGCCAGGATGCTGCGAGTGACCGAGAGCAAGAATGCCGAGGCCGCGAAGCAATATTTCGGCAAGGGCATGGTGCGCTCCGACTACTATCTCGACGGGCAGGAAGTAGCCGGCGTCTGGGGCGGCGAGGCCGCAGCAAAGTTAGGCCTCTCCTGCCAGGTCGCGCAGCAGGATTAT
>JAOYNC020116454.1:0-29330 GCA_025802115.2 Bertia moriformis
TCTGCAGCCTGCAGCTCCTCCTTCCTTCCCCCCCCCCCCTTCCCCTTCCCCTCCCCTCCCCTCCCCTCCCCTCCCCTCCCTCTCCTCCCCCCTCTGCTTTAGCCACCGATCCAGTCCGCGGCACGCATGACTGCATCGCCCAGCAGCAGGCCACGCCTCGGGGCCAGGCTCGCCGCCCGAATACACCACCACCAGCTCTAATTTCATGCTGCATGCCGCTTGCCGCATGCCGCGATACCATCATGCGCGCAGCCTCGCCGCCCGTCGACATCAAGACCGAGCCCGAGTGCTCAATCGCGTTCCCTAGCGGCGCTGGGGCCCGCGAGAGAGCGATTGTCTCTCGGTACCATGGAACTGTGCCAGCCAATGACACGGCCGCCCATGCCGCGGACCCGCAGCCGAGGATGCTGAACAGCAGCCGCTCACCCGCCGCCGCATCTTCCTTCTCCTCCTCTAATCTACCTCGACCAGCCGGCCCACCCGGGGCCGCGCGCTCACTTTCGGAGTCGGCGGCGGCGCCAGCCGACGGGTCGACCGCGGTCGCCGACTCCCGGCCGCGTGGTGGTGGTGGCGGAGGCCGCCGGGCATCGGCCGTCGAGACTGCCACCCCCATGACCCCCACCACGCCCCCCCCGCCGTGGAGCGAGCTGAAAACCAAGGCCGGAAAAGAGCGCAAGCGGCTCCCCCTGGCCTGCATCGCGTGCCGGCGTAAGAAGATCCGGTGCTCGGGAGAGAAGCCGGCGTGCGATCACTGCGAGCGGTCGGGCAGTCCCTGCGTCTACAAGCTGTCATCGCGGAGGGCGGCGCCGCGCACCGATTACGCCGCCCTTCTCGACAGGAGACTGAGGCGGGCCGTGGGCGGCGGCAGCGGAGACCAAGGCATGGTGGATATTTCACTCAAACCGGATCCGGACAAGGCGGCGGAGCCTCAACAGGGGTCGTCTGCTGCCGCCCCGAATTCAGTCCACGACGACGCTGCGGGTGCGAGGCCGGCGAGAAGGAAGCGGGGCGCTGAAGAGGCGTTCGGATTGAACCTCACCTACTGGGCCAGAGGTGCCCGCGCCGGCTGCGCCGGAGGAGGAGGAAGTAGTAAACTGGGGTCGGTCGATACCGCAGGATCCAGATGGCCGAGGGGGAGGCCAGACGAGCCATTCTTGGACGGAGCAGACGCGTTGCCTCCGAGGGAGATGCAGGAGCACCTCGCCGAGGTGTATTTCGACCACGTGTACGGCCAGCCGTTCCCGCTCCTGCACAAGCCAACATTCATGGATAAGCTCAGGTCAGTCTCTATCATCGATAGTCAGCCCGTCTCTCTTTTCCTTCTTTCCTGCCTGACGAACCCGTGTCTAGAAAAGATAGGCTTCCCCGGGTCCTCATCCTATCGGTGTGTGCCGTGTCCGCCCGCTTCTCCACCCACCTCGGCCTCAGCGCGAGTCCCAACTTCCGCCGAGGTGAGGAGTGGGCCTCACCGGCGAGCGACGTCTGCCTCGGCTGGCACGATCGGCCCAACGTCACGATAGTCAGCTGTCTCGTACTCCTCAGCCTCCACGCGTTTGGCACCGGCCACGGTGCTCGGAGCTGGTCACTCGCCGGTCAGGCTATCCGCGCCGCCTATGCTTTGCGCCTGCACCGCGAGGCCGAAACTGGGCCTGAGACTGAGGCTGAGGCCAGGGGCGGGAGTGCCGGATTTATCGAGAGCGAGACACGGCGGCGGGTTATGTGGGCCTGCTTCCTGCTCGACCGGCTGGTTTCCTCGGCGGCGGACAGGCCCATGTTTATCAGCGTCGACAACCTCGAGATCCAGCTGCCGGTCGCGGAGCAGTACTTTCAGTTCAGCAGGCCATCGGCCCGGTCGGAGACGCTGGCGGGTATCGGCGGCGGCCGCCGCCGTGGCTGCGGCAGCAGCGCCTCGAGCGGGCCTGAGGAGGGCGCGGGCGCGGGCGGGGGCGCAATGGCATACCTTGTCAGGTCATTTGCGCTGTGGGGCAAGCTAATTCGATATTCAGCTAAGCACGGCCGGGAGTGCGGCCGGGAGCGCGGCCCGGATCTGATCTGGAGCGGGGAATCCGAACACGCCCGTCTGAGCAGGGAGGCAGATCAGCTGCTGGCCTCTCTACCAGAGCCGCTGCGATACTCAAGAGAGAACCTCAAAATATTCGATGCCGATAAGACGGCCAGCCAGTTTGTTCTGCTGCACGTCTCGCTTCAGCACAACGTGCTGCTTCTGAGCCGGCACGCGCTCATGGCTGGCAGCGGCGGCGGCGGCGACGCCGACGCCGATGCCGATGCCGATGCCGAGCTCGGAAATGGAGAGGGGAAAGAAAAGAATTGCGGGGGGGCAGCGGGAGAGATGCAGGATTGGCGACGGGGCCGGTTCATGTCCGATGCGGGGGCCCGTCTCCTGAGCGCATCAGGCCGCATATCCGAGATCATCCACGATGCGGAACCGCATCACGTCTCGGCCCCGTTTGTCGGCCACAGTGCCTTTTGCTCGGCATCTGCCCACATCCTCGGTGCATTCTCGGGCCACGCCGCAACCGAGGAGATATCGAAGCATAACCTGTCGGTCAATATCCGGTTCCTCCACCGGATGCGCCGGTACTGGGCCGTATTTGGCGTCCTCACCGAGAACCTTAGAGAGCTGTATCGGCGATGGGCCGATATGCCGAGGGGCGAGCCGGTGAAGGACTCGGCGGAGATGCACGCCCGGGTCGCGGCCTGGGCGCGGGATCTGCCGGACCCTCAGCCGGGAGACTGGATTGAGAGTGTCGAAACCGGGGGCGGCGGTGGATTCGACTGCGTAGGGGGGCGAGCGAGGGGTGCGAGGAGAACAGGGGAGGAGACGCGCACGGCGGCGACAGCCGAGGGCGTTCTCACCATCATCGGCTCTCCTGCCGAGCACATGACGGCGACGACGATGGGTGGCGGCGAGCAGGTGGTGGAGCCTGGTGCCGATCTGCAGTGCGTATTGTCCAAGATGAGCGCGGAGCAGCAGCAGTCGCAGCAGCAGCAGCAATTCAGGCTACCCCAGTGGCCCCAGAACGGCGGCGGTCCGCGACAGCAGAGCATCAGGCTGGATACCGGGTTCGCCGGCATGTCGGCCGTGTGGGCCAGCCAGTCGACCAGCCCGGCGAGCTTCACGCCGCTGACGACCACGCCGCTATCTCACTACGCCCCGTCGACGTCGTCGTTCCTGGCCTCGCCGACCAGTCCGGGGGGTGCGATGGGGTCAGACACTCGATCCTATGGGTATCAGCAGCAGCAGTATCAGCAGCAGCAGCAGCAGCAGCAGCAGCGGGGGCAGCACGGAGGATCGCTATACCCAGAGAGGGCGATGGAGGGCAGCCGGTGCGGGTGTGGAATCTGTCAGGGCGGCGCGGCCGGAGGGGGCACGGGAGGGGGCATTGACACGAGCATGGATCTGGCCATGAGCGGGGTCGGGGCATGGGGCGGCGGCGGCGGCGGTGGCGCGGCGGCGGCGGACGGAGTGTGGGTGGGCGGGCATGGATGGCTTATCGGGCCGGCCGGGTCGGCAGGGTCGGCCGGGGCGGGCGAGGGGGAGCAGCAGCGGCGGCGCCAGCAGCAACAGCAGCAGCAGGGCGTCGGGGCTGGGGTTTCCGACCTGGACATGGGCATGGGCATGGGTATGGAAGCGGGTACGGGGATTGGCGGTGACGCGGACGCGATGGGGATGGGGATGGGGATAGCGATGGGGATGGGGATGGGGATGGAGATGCAATGGGGCTGGTTCCAGGGCGGGGGGGGCGGGGGGGGCTTTAATGTGTAATGGGTCGGGGGAGGGAGGTGTTCAAAACAGTCCGAGATCATGTCGATTCGGGGGCCATTCGTCCGCTATTGATAGCCTTTTTGCGCCGCCGTGCAAGTGGAGCACCGGAGCATGCTGGGGAAGGGGGGAGGGGGTCCGTGGGAATCGAGGTCCACAATTTGAAAAAAAACACCCCCCGTGAGATCCAACTCGGCTCAATCTGGCCGCTCTGCTCGGCCGGGTTCGCGCGAGTCCCGTGCCATGTCAGCTTATGGTGATCAGTCGGGCGGGGCCGGACAAATGGACCCTCGACGGGGCGGATACTGTGTGATGGTGGGTCTGATTATTCGTGAATGCTCGAACCGATCGGCCTGAGCGAGGGTATGCGATGTATGTATGGTGATGCCTGCAGAGGGACCGCGATTCGCGCGAGCGGTCTCATAGGCCTCGCTGTCATATCGATTAATTAATCAAACGTGAGTCGTATGAGCGAGTTTGCTTTTATTTGGCATAGATCTCCGGGACCGGGACACAGTCGGACCCCCGCATGACTGGACGCCGCGCGGCGCGATGGATATCGGCCGAGCACGCTCGAGCGCGGCTCGGGCACGTTTTGATACATACAGCCTTGGGAAACGCGTAAGTATGCCTGCCGCGTTCCACCATGCTCGCTCTGGGGATCTGAGGATGTGATGGTCCAAGGGGCCTCGGCCACATGCGTGCCGAGTCATGCCGATCGATCAAGTCCAGTGCAGTCTCGCGGAGGTCAAGAGGCCGATGGGTCCCGGCTCTCAGTCGCGATGCACGCACCCCAGCGGTCATCGAGAGGCCAGAGCCTATCATTCAACATGCAGCAGGCTCGTGGTGACCGGGAGGCCAATGCCCATCGATCCCAGTGCTGCCTCGCGTCTGTGTCAGTGACGATCCCCGGCCTGTCATCCGTCGTGACAACATTACCCGCCCTTACTCAGCCCCCCTCTACCCGATCCGAATTTCACGATGAACAAGGCCTCTGGACGTCCGAATCTGATGCCCAACAGGTCTCCTGATCACCTCCGAGTCTCATTTTCACAAGCCTCACGACGGCATCCGAATATCGCGGCCAGGCCAGGGAGGCTCCAAGGGACCTCCGCAAACCATAGCTAACAAGGCCCCCGGAGGCCTCCGGGCCGCGTGCCGACAGGGCTCCAGACAACCTCCTACTCCATGGTCAACAAGACTCCCGGAGACCTCCAATTATCATGTGACTAAGGCTCTCGACGACCTCTGATTCTCATGGCCAGGCTAGCAGAATCCCGGTGACCTCCGGGTCTTGTGACCAGCAAGGCTCCCGATGACCTCCAATTTCGCGATCAGGCGAACAAGACTCCCCGAGGACTTGCGAATCTCATGGTGAACATAATTCCCGGCGGCCTCTAGACCTCAGGTTGATAAACCGCATGTTGCCATCTGGAATATCCGAGGCGTCGGCACCAGCAGGAGCGAGCTGTCGAGCCCGAGTCGCCGGTCTATAATTCCCGCCCTGGCTGCCGAGTAGTCCGCACAAGATGCGGGCCAGGATCAAGGAAGTCGAGGCCGACCATCGGGGCCGATTCACCCGCCCCGAACCCAACCAAAATCCGATCATCAACCGAATTACCAGGATGACAACCAACACGAGCAGCCGGCCAGATGGCAGTCAAAAGGGCAGACGCCCACTCATGCACGTTATCTAAAATGAATGGCCAGATCGACGATATATCACGAATGGCCGAAAATTGGATCCCAATCTCATGCAAATTATCCCAAGCTACACACCCAGGCTGAGCATACGAGCAATGAGGATGATGCCACCCCAATGCTAATAATGACCGAACCAGATCAAGTGAATGAACCTCAATGCGAATGATAACCAAGCCAAACGAACGAATCCCAATGCGAATGGCCAAGTCAAATGAACGAACCCCAATCCCGCCCCTCGGGCCATATTACCAAACTCGACCCGGCGGCCACCAGGTTAACTGCCGCCCATCTGATCCCGCATCCGCTGCCAATCTGATACCCCGAATACTCTCACCGTCTGACAACCGCCCCCCCAGATCCAGATCACTTCCCCCCTCCAATGCTCACAAATTCTGGCCCGCTGAAAGCAGCAACAACGAAAAGACAAGAAGCCACAACTGCCGATACCCCCCCCGAATGCCCCCAAATGCTATCCCGCATGATGAGACAAGTCCGGACCAGCGCCACCCCTCCTTGACCCCGATTTCCCTCTCTCCGCGCGCAGGAGTGGGGGCGAGCGCCTTCTCTTCCAGTCCTGCCAGCGACCCAGACTGACCCTCCCACCACCGCTACTCCCTCACCTCCCGCCTGCCATCCTCCATCGTCAGCCCATTCTTGATCACTGCGACCTCATCCCGCCGCGCGAACAGCACGTCCCCCCGGCTCGTGACGGCCATTCGCAGTCTTCCCCGCTGCGCATACCAGTCCGACGGGATGTAAAAGTGCTGAACGTATCGGTATGCCATGCCGGTGCCGCTTCCGGCACCGCTGTCAGTTGCTGCCCCGTCAGCCAAGGTGGCCTCCCCGCTCCCGACAGCCTTCGCGTTGGCGGCAGAGACCATGGGGCCCGTGCTAGACGCCCGCCGGCCAGACCCGAGAATGATATTCGATGCCCGCCGACCGTACGCGGACGCGCGCCGTCCGTAGCTCGAAAGCGTGCTGCTGCTGCTGCCCACGAGCCCGTCGGGGCCCGGCCCGTTCCCGTGGGCGCTCGACGAGCGCCGGCAGTCGGGCGACAGGCCGCCGCCGCCACCTCCGCCGCCACAGGCGACCACGTAATCGACGCTACACACGCACAGGTGTTTGTCCAGGAACACGACGCGCGACTCCCACGTGCCGATCACGTGCAGGATCTCTCCCTCTCCGCCGCACAGGAGCTTGAAGGCGGTCGAGGGGGTCAGGGTCTGCTGCTGTTGCTGTTGTTGCTGTTGCTGCTGCTGCTGCCCCTGTATGTCGCGCGCGTCGAGCAAGAGAACGGCCGCGGTAGGATTTCCATCACCGCGGCTGCCCCGCCCGCTGGCCGAGGCGTAGTCGACGATGATCTTCCGGCCCCCGAACACCGGCCAAGCCCCCTTGACGATGTAGCCGTCGGCGGGTGCGGCCGAGGAGGCGACGGCAGTGGCGTCGATCAACATCCTCCGCACGGGATCGGGGCTGCCCCACCCGTACACGGTCACGCCGTTGTCGTCGATCAGGAGGTGCTCGGCTGCATCGGTCGGGCTGTTGACCCACCCGACAGCGGTGCGTGGACCGGCAGCAGAGTCGCCGCCGGCGGCGGCACTGATCTGACGCCGGGCCACGACCTGGCCCGTGGCCAAGTCCCAGACCGAGTCCGACTGCGACCGCGACACGGATAGGTGTGTGTTCGCCGGGTTGAGGTCGACGGACCGGATGGCGTCGTTGCGATGCACGTCGCCGCGGACATCCAGCAGCTCGCGCCGTCGCTCGCCGAGGGTAGTCGCAGCGCCGCTACCGCCGCCGTCTTCTCCCCCAAACAGCAGCTCGCTAACGATGAAGCGCCCGGCCGAGTCCGCGGTGACGAGCACCCTCCTCGCGTCGCCCCAGGCGGCCCGCGTCACGGCGATCTGGCGGCCGTGTCGATACAGCATCCGGACGGGCCGGCCGTCGGACGGGCCGTACAGCCAGACGGACCCGTCCGACTTGCCCGCGAAGAAGAAGCCGGCAGCCGGGCCGGTGGCGATGGCGACGAGGGTGGTGATCTCGACCTCATCGCCGCCATCGCCGGTGCCGACGGCCCCGGCCGAGGCTGTGGCCCCCATCCGTGCCGCCGCCGCCGGTTCCGTGTTCGACGAGGCGTCGTCCTGTCGGGTCCGACCCGATGGCAGGGCCGGCTCCCACACGTTGCACTGGGTCCCGCGCACATCCATGAACCGGGGCGAGTGGTCGGCACAAAACGTGATCTGGCGGACCCCGTGGTCGACGGCGCTGATCCGGAATAGCAGCTGCAGCGTCTCGAACTCCATCAGCTGCACCACTCCCTGCGCGTTGGCAGTCACCAGCAGGGTCCCGTCATGGTTGCAGTTGACCACCTGCGCGTCCGCCTCCTCGACCATCCTGACGAGCCGCAGCTCCTCGTAGTCAAACAGGCACAGGTCCCCGTCCTCATACGCGGCCGCGAGGAGCGGGATCGAGTCCTCCTGGTTGAACACCAGGGACGTGCACGCCGTGCTGGCGCCCGGCTCGAGCGTTTCCAGGTCGATGCCCTGGCCCAGCTCGCGCCCGACCAGGCCAACGAGCTCTTCGGCCTCGAGGTCATAGATCACGATGGGCCGGCCCCGGTACGCGACCGCGAGGAAGGTCTGGTGCGGCGAGAAGACGGCGAAGAGGGGCGGGCGCCGGTACTGGCCCGGCTGCAGCTCGTCCTCGAACGCCGACTCCAGCAAGATCTCGGCCGCGGGCCCGGCTCTGAACCCGACCGGACTGTTGAGGTCAAGGTCATACCGGAGCACCACGTTGTTCTTGGCCGCGACCAGAAGGGTGGCGTTGTCGTCGCTAAACGCAAACGACAGGATCTCGAACTCGGTCGCAAACGTCTGCCGGATCGATTCGGACTCAAGATCCCACAGCTTGATATCGCGCCGCCCCCCCGACAGCACCACCGTACCGGTGCGGTCAAAGCCCAGATGGCGGACCATGGCCCCGTGATCGAGCCGCTTGACCTCCTGGCACGTGCTCGAGTCGCACACCACGACCGTCTTGGTGAATCCGACTGCGAACCGGCCCTCTACCGACGCGACTGCGTATGCCTGGGTGTCCTGCCAGTCGATGCAGGCGAGGTGGTCGTCCCATTCGGACCCCTGGAGGCCGACCACCTCGATACGGGCCGGCCGGCCGTGGCCACCGTGCCCAGCGTGCCCGTGCCCGTGCCCCTGCCCCTGCCCGCAGTACACCGTCGCAATCGCAGACCCGGTCGGACAGAATGGTGGAATGAGGTTGTGGATCGCGCCCGGGCGGCGCAGCAGCGTCGGCCCAAACTTAGCCACCAGCCGGTGCAGGTCCACGGTCCAGCCGTCGGTCAGGCGAGCCTGCTCGCCCAGGACGGGGAAGTATTTCATCTGCCGCTCGAGGTAGTTCTTGAACTGGTCCGCAGCTCGGGTGAGCGCGTGAAGATTCTCGGTCGTGGCCACGTACTCGATCCACGTCAGGATGTTACGCTGCAGGAACTCGTTCAGGAGCGGGCCCAGGACAGGGTTATCGGATGTGGTCCGGCGCATGTGTTCGGCAAAGTTGAAGCTGGCGTACGCGGTGAAGGGGTGAAGGTGCGGCTGCGCGCTGGCCCGGCGGCTGCGGCGGTGAAGGAGGAGAAGAGAGGCACTGCCGCCACCGCCGCTGCTGCCATTGCAGCTGCCGCCGTTGACACCGCCTATGCCGCCGCCTCCCCTTGGCGGCCGCATCTGGTCCGACCCGAGGAAGCGCAGGCACAGCTCCGCGATCCGGCGGTGGCCCACGATCGGGCAGATCCCCAGCGCCGTCTCCAGCCCCCGGTTCGCCAGGAAGGTCTTGGCGGTCAGATGCACCATCAGGACCCGGCCGCTCCGGTCCACATGCACCAGCTGGGCACATAGTGAGGGGATCGCCTCCTCGGGATCCTGCACCGTCGTACCCAGGTCCATCTCGAGTGCGGCCTGCAGCTCGGCCACGGTCAGGGGCCGGATCGCGCACAGGGTCCAGGTCAGGATGGCGCGCGCGATCGCGACCGAGTGGGCCGGCCGGGACGCGATCGCCTGCACAGCCCGGGAGTAGAGCCGGTCCATCTGGGCGGGCACCTCGTCCAGGACCTGCTCCGTCTGTTTCAGAGTCCAGACCGCGCTCAGCTCCTCGAGCACGAGCCGGACCCACAGGAACGAGCCCTCGGCCTTGTCGAGGATCCGATTCAGCAGGTCGCGCCGCTGTCGCTCGTTTCCGACGTGCAGCTTGTCGCGGTTGCGGTCGAGGTAGAGCCGGATCGCGTCGCGCGTGTCGGCGGGCCCGACAGCCTCGACCCGGATCAGGTCGCTACTGCCGAGCCCGGATCCCGATCCGGCCGCCAGCTTCTCGATCTGGGCAAACGTCTTGACGATCTCCTCGGTCCGCCGGCTCGTGATGAAGATCTTGACCGGGAACCCGGGCTCGCACCGGGCCAGGATGTTGATCAGCAGCTCGGCATCGGCGCACTCGTCGAGGGCGTCGAGGATCCAGTACTGGGTCTGCATCGGCGGCGGCGCCGGCAGCGATGGGAAGGGCGATGATGATGGCGACGACGACGACGACGCCTGGCTGCCCTGCTGCTGCTGTGCCTGCTGCTGCTGCTGCGTCATCGACTCGCCCGCCGCCACGGTGGCGGCCGCCATGGAGAGAACCGGCTCCAGGATCTTGCGCCAGATGTTCTTGGCGTTGTCGCGCTCGAACCGCGAGCCCCGCTCGACCATCTGCAGGATCCGGCTCCGCACCGCCACGTTGTGGGCAGCCATCTGCATGGCCAACGACCGTAGGCAGGCAGCGGCGGTGGACCGGCCGTGGACTCCGTGCCGGAAGAAGTAGTAGCTGCAGTCGGCGTTTCGGCCCTCGAGCACGCTGATCACGTGGCTTGATAGCACCGACTTGCCCGTGGCCGGGCTCGCGTGCACCCAGAAGACCCGCGGCCCGCCGTCGGCGATGCCGCTGCCGCCGACGCCGACGCCGACGCCGACGCCGCGGACGGCGGCCCAGTTCCGGAACGAGGGCCGGTCCGTGAACCAATCGCACGAGCCGGGTAGGCGCATGTCGTCGAGGTCCTTGAGGTCATCCTCGGGCGTCTCGGGCATGCCAAGATATGTCTCGATCCTGTCGATCTGGGACCAGTGGTGGCGCGAGCTGTCGGCGGACACTGAGTAAAGGGTCAGCGCCTGTCTGACTGATCCGCTGTTCAAAGTTCAGACCCGGTTGCTACTCCTTCTCCCTCTCCCATCGGCTTACCTTTCTTGCCCAGCTCGCGGTTGATCGACCCGAGCACCCCCATCACAGTCACGTAGTTGGGGTCGTGCACGCTGGTAAACTTGCACACGCTCCGATGGTTCGCGTTCAACAGCGACACCCTCTCGCCCGCATAGCCCATCACGGCCGAGTCCTTCTGTACGATTATGGCGGACCCGGCCACCCCGATGCTGAGCTCCTCCGTCTCGAAGAAGGAGTAGAGCATCACGTCGTCGCAGAAGTGCCGGAACGCGTTGTTGATCTTGGTCAGGGTGGCGCTGCAGCGCTCGATGTTGGAGATGTATGCCCGCGACCCGTGCGCGACCGAGACCCGGAGCACGTTGTTCAGATAAGTGGCGTAGTCAGAGCCGCGGTGAGGAGTGGCCAGGAACACCATGGCGGCGATGCGCTGGGCGAGGGCGTGGCAGGAGGGGTCCTGGCGGGCCATGATATAGGCCTTTCGGAGGGGGACGGGGTTAATACGACTTGCCGACAGGGGCGATGGCGACAGGGTGGTGGAGAAGGAACATATCGATAGATGGATGGATGGGGACCAGACACGGAAGAGCAGCAGTACTCACCTCCTTGACGAGGATTCCCCCCATGCTATGGCAGACAAATACGATCGGGTTCTGTACGGAGCCGGCGGGGCCGCCAAGTCAGTAACGACAGTGACGATAACGAGCAGCCCGAAAACTTGACCACCGGGCTGGTTGGTGGTGACAGGTTCGTGGAGCGTTTCCCACCTCCGAAAAGCACTCGTTACTCTGCAGCGCCAACAGCAGAGCTTGGCCAAAGTCGTGCACGTCCACATTGGACTGGCCCTTCTCCTTCCAGTCCGAGTTGTACCCGAACGAGTGGACCCGGACGTTCTTGCAGGACGGGTGGTACGGCAGCCACTCGCGGGGCCAGAAGAAGCTGGGGTCCGGCTCGAGGCACCATGTCGACGTGCTTCCGCCGCCGAGACCGTGCACGAACACGTACTCGATAAGCGGCTCGGACGGGGTGAAGAGGGTGGTCAGGCCGGTCCGGCCGCGGTGGTCGAAGGCGGGTGGTGACGACACGGACTTGTTCCGGGTCGTGAGGACCCGCTGCAGGAACCGGGTCGTGCTTGTCCGCCGGAGGGGCTGGATGTTGGCCGTGAGGCTGCTCGATGCCCGGGATAGGTGACCCTACCACCACAAGTTCAAGTCAGGAGCCAGCCAGTGGCAGCGAGATGGTGAGGGGGGTGGGGGTAAGAGAAGGGGGGGTGAGAGAAGGGGGTTGTGAAGGGGAGCAGCAGCAGCAGCATGGACAGCGGGCAACGAACCGGTGCCGGGTACGAGTCGAGCGAGTTATTTTCTTGGTCGTCGCCATCCCGCGTCGACGACCGCCTCTCAAACACCATGTCTGGTGGCGGTAGTGACGATGTATACAGTCCTGACCGGGGCGCGGCCATGAACTAAGCCGGACACTTCGCTCGCTCCCCCTCACTCTCTGGTAACCCGGGCGCTAATAGGTTCGGCTCTTTTCTGAGGATGTGTGCCGACAGAAAGCTTGGATCTCGCTACCAAGTACGGAAATCTTCCAGAGTTGGCTGCCGCGCGCGGGGAAAGAGAGATGGCGCTTGCCGAGTGTGGCTGATGACCAGCGGCCGCGAACTCGACGGCCCACCGTCCTGCCGATCGGCCGGTCCGTACTTGGTGGAGGGGGGGAAAAAGAAAGAAAGGAACAAGACGCAGACATGTACGATTGCGACGGCCAGTTTGGGCCTCGATCAGAGATGATAAACAGAACGAGAATCAGATTGGAAGCGGAGGTCAGAGACTTGACCAGGCCTGCAGATACGCCGGGTTGGCGCCTCGCAACCAACATCTCCTCGCGATGACGCGCCACCGCCGCTTCCAAACCCCCACTGGCCATTTGCGGTGAGGAACCCTGTATCAAATCCTTCTTTTTTCGTTCCTCGCAGAGCCATTGGAAAAAAGCAGGCATCATCGCATCCTCCGACTGACGGGTTGGTAGAGGTTGGCCTAGTCTCTTTTTCGTTCCACTTGTGCGCCGCTCCGCCGCTCCGCCGCTCCGCAGGGGCCGGGGCCAGCTGCCGAGCCGCCGGCCCCTCTGGCTCTGCTAGCCCGGTCCCATCTCATCTGCCTTTGACCTGTCGTCCCCGACAGGTCCGAAAACGTGTCCAGGATTTCCGCGCCCATGGAGCGCTGCCACTCGGTTGGGCCCGCGGGCTGATACGGCAAAGCCAGGCGGCGGCGGCGGCTGCGGCAGCGGCAGAGGCGGCGAGTGCTGACGGGCACAGCCGTCGCCGTGGGGGCCGGCCCTCTCGCCTCCTCCCTGCTCTGTCTGCTGGGGGTGGCTCGACATGGCGGATCGGCTGGCCCGGCCGGGCCGAGACACCACCAGGTACACGGCCCAGGGCACCACGCTTCGTGCGAGTGCTCAGGCTTATACTTGGTTGGGACTTGATTCATCCAAACTAAACTATCGGGGGGGAATGCTCCTTAATATGGGAAATATGTGCGCGGGGCATGGGGCAAGGCCTCTAGGTCTTGCCGTGAGGGGGTGCCAGCCGGTCCCAGCAACGGACAAAAGCCGGGAGCCACAGCAAGATGACATGTGGGACGGGGCGATATACGAGCCAAGGCCTCATCATGCCAAGTAGAGGGACAGCTCAGTCTTGTGCGGTCGACCGCAGCGCTGGGATCGCCTCAGGATAAGAAAGAGCGGGATTCCGGCTGGGGACTGCTGACGTAACCGGGCCGCTGCGACCCAGGGGGGGGAGGGGGCATGTCGGGGAGGGGGATGATTTTACCACGACAACGCGACGTAGCGCCCCGCGAGCCTCTTCCGTTTCCTCGGTGCGTGGCCTGGAGGCGAAGCGTAGCGGGGCAGGGCAAGGCAGGGCAGGGCAGGGCAAGACAGGCCTGGCTCAGCAGCAAGGCGCTCGACCAAGACCGCTCCCCCTCTCCGCCCCGTACACTGCCGAGCCACCCCCCATCTCAGGTGGGAACGAAAAAGACCTGGGGGTGAGGCCACGGACCTTCTAGAAGCTCCCCCCCCCCTCCCGCTTGTTGGCGACCGTGGCGGTCGAGGCTGGCGGCCGGCCCGGCCACCAAAATACAGCGTCTGGGCCATCGCGTGTGCCTGCTGCGGTGTTTACTTTTCTGCCTCGGCCAATCTCTGCTGGCCAGTAAGCCAGTGAGACGATGGCGGGCAATTTATCCAAGCCACCCCTGGGCCGGGCTGGGGCTGGGACGGCGGGCGGCGGCCATGTCCCGCGCGTTCGGGTATTTCCGTTTTGCATTTTGCATTTTTTTCTCGGTCTGGTCGGTCTGGTAGGTGCTGTGGTACATTACATCCCAGCACTCGCCGGCCCGGGGTGTGGAGTGGAGAGAGCACAGCCGGGGACGTCGCCACCTGTCTGCCCAGGCCGCCCCAAGCTAGCAGGATGGAGCCCGGTACGGTAGCACAGCCCTCTTGCCCTCCAAAACACACGGCCGACTGCGGCATCCCCGGCTCAGCAACCACCACCCAGAAAACGCTTAAGTACCCGGCCCCGTCCATCTCTTATTCCGCATCCTCATCTTCTTGATGAACTTGCCGATTGGACATTTTCAACATAGTATCCGCAAGACTCGGCTGTCTCTGACATTAGCATCCGCTGCATAAGCCCTCGCCTCGTCCTCGTCCTCGTCCTTGTCCTCGTCCTCGTCCTTGTGCTCGTCCTCGTCCTCGTCCTCGTCCCCGTCTTCCCTCCGGCTGATGCAGTCGCCTCCTTGTCCGATCCCCCCCTCTGTCTAATAGCAGTGCTGCGCATATCTATTCGAGAGAAACCAAGTGGAAAGGAAAGCCAGCGGGAGAAAGAAACAGGTCGACTCCGCTCGAGTTCTGCACAATGAGCCCCACCCTAGCCTCGTCCGCCACCTCCACCACGTCTTCCCCGCCTCGGCGGGGCTCCGAGCCATCTACCCCGTCGTCGCTGTCGCCCTCCTCGCCGACCCAGCGCTCTCGCAGGCATTCGCCGCCGCCACCGCTCGACCTGTCTCATCTGCCGACGCTGAGCCCGCCCTCGGCCGCGACCAACACGCTGCTGTTCACCAACCTGATCCACCCGGACATCTTCCGGCCCGAGAACCTGCAGTCGATCCGGGACCTGATCGCGCAAACGTCGACGATCCACTCGTGGGCCCCGCTTCGGTCCTTCCGCCGTATCGTCGTCTCCTTCTGGGACGATGACGCGGCCGCGGCGGTCCGCCACATCTGGGACGGCGAGGCGGTGATGGGGGAGCGGATCCGGGTCTATTTCGGGGCGCCCACCCCGGTCGAGGCCCGGGACGAGCACCTCGCCCTGCCCGACGCCGGCAAACTCTTCTTCATCTCGCCGCCGCCGAGCCCGCCGGCCGACTGGGAGATGCGGCTCGAGGACGCGCCCAACAAGCAGGTGCATCCCGACGACCTGGCCGAGGCGCTGGCCCGGCTGCAGCGCAAGCGGAACAGCTCGATCTCGCTCGAGTCTCCGGTCTCGGCGGCCGCCTGCGGCGGCGGCGCGTGCCACGACGGCGACGGAAACAGCCCTGCCGTCTGCAGCAGGAGCCGGAGCTCCACCTTGATCTACATGCCAGATGCGCACGACAGCCCCGGTCTGCCGGCCATCTCGGTCCAGGACATGACCGAGGGCGTCGACGACGAGGACCTGGACCCGATTGACCCGCCCAAGCTGATGACGCACACGACGCGGCCGCCAGTGGAGCTGATGCAGGGGTGAGAGGAAGCAGAAGAGGAGTGGCCGGTTGGAGTGGGGAGCCAGGGGCGGGGGGTGAGGAGGAGCAGGGGGTGGAGGAGCGGATTACTTGAGAAAAAGGTTACTGAACGGGGGATCGTGATAGGGGGTCTGGGGATGGCCGATTGGCGAGCTGGAATCACGGTTACTAGGGCCCTGCCTCGGGGCTTTAATGCTGAACGGGATGGGGCTTGAGAAGGTCACGGCCGGGCGGCTGTCTGTCTGTCGGTCGCTGCTCCAGCGATGGACCGGGGAAGCATTTCAGGCTATTACATAGATTGAGCCGTTCCATGCCACATATCACATCCAGCTGCATGTATTGTGCGAGTGATAGCAGGCGGTCCCGTCCAGCTCCGACGCCGCAATGGCTGTCGAATGCTTAACCGGCCAGAGGTTCATGGCCAATATGTCCGAGTGCGAAAAGTGCTGGGGCCGTATCACTCAGAACAGGGCCTCCTCCACGCCCTGCCTTGACACCCCGACACCAACCGGCCCTCCTCCCCAATCCCCTCATCCCCCCATTCCCTCACGCTTCTCACAGACCTGACCCCGAATCTAGGCAGTAACCCGCTCACGGGCCGAATGCCGAGGCCCGAGGCCATCCGGAGAATATCTGGCTGTTTGCCCGCCGCCCAGGCCGCGGCTGCGCCCTCCCTCCCTGATGACCGGGCCACGCGGCCACACGAGAGCCCAAACGAACCGACCGCGGTGGCTCAGCTGTACTGCGCATGATACCACTCCCCCATAAGGCGGAGAAGGACGAAAAAAAAAAGGAGGGCTCTGCTCCGGTTACGGATCAGCACCGGGGGGAGCCAAGATCCGTACCGCGCGCGCGGGATGGCCCTCGCGGCGATATGACCTGCAGATGTGGGTCTGCTTCAGATCTGTAGTTTTTCATCAAAAGGCATTCCCCTGCCGTCCGGGCGGCGAAGCGGCGAGGCGACAGCAGTGAGTTACACCGACGCCCCGCGCCGTTCACATGCCACACTACACACCACACACCTCGCAGACGCATTTATGCTCAGGGTGGCCGGCGGCCTCATCAGCTGGGCCCCCTCCGACATCCTGAACCAGCACACGCGGTAGGTGCCGATGACCGGCCGAGTCCGCCCCATTCGAGAATGACGGTAGAAAGGAAAAAAATCTTCCCTTGCTCTCCGTTGGAACGGCGTTGCACCCGCGGGCTTTGGTGGGGTGGGTAGGGTGGGGCACCCGGGCTTGGGTAGGGGCAGGGCAAGAAGATGAGGCGGGACGACGGGGACCCCGCGAGGCTGTGTCTCGTGTGATTTCCCTTCTGGAACGTGCTTCCACCACCACCGGGACAGGCTCGGTTCTCATCCGAGGGCGCAGGATGGAGGACGACGCACCAGAGCGCGTCTCGAATATTCTGGTCGCCAGGGCCGGCCTGGCCACTCCGGGCCCTCCCTGAAGAGGGAGAAGGCGGAAAGACGGGCAGGTCTCGGCGGCCGATGCGCGTGGCGGTGTGACCGGTCTGTTTACTGGAGCGTTTGATCATTTGAGGAGGAGGGCAGGAGGAGGCCTGCCGAGGACGCGGCCTGCCGAGGGGTGGCGACCGCTGCGCCACAAACCCCCTCGTCTCGTCCCCCCACAGCCACCCGGCGGGGCTGGCGCGGTTTTTTTTCTCTCTTTTTCCCTCGCCAACAGCGACAGCACGCAGCAGCACCCGGGCCGGCACCCCGAGAGCATCGCCTCATACACCCCTGCCCTCGCTCTCTCCTCAGCAGACAGGCCGAGATGCGGTGCCTCTTCTGCCGGGTCTGCCCTCCCGCCACCCGAGTGCTCGCCCTCCTGCCGCACCAGCCGCAGCTCGCCCTCCTGCCGCACCAGCCGCAGCGCCTCAATGCGCCGCCCCCCGCCACCATCCCCCTCGGCCGTCGTGTCCACACACCGGCGGTGCCCACGGAGACGCGGCCACGAGCTGAATACGGCGGCGGCGACAGGAAGAAGCGGCCGCGCCTCGGGCGGCGCCAGAGCCAGAGCGGGGATCAGCACTCGGACCACACGACCGCCCCCTGGACCGGGTCAGATGCGGCTCGTATTTCTGGCCCATCAACGCGTCGCACGAGAGGCGGCGGCGGCGACGGCGAGCGTGAAATGCGAAATGGCAGGGACAGGACAACGGTCCCCCGGTCCGGCCCGGCGCCCTCCCCACCGTCCAGGCCCCTCTGGCGGATCCAGAAGGAGGCCCTCCGGGCCAAGTTCCCCGACGGCTGGAATCCTCGCAAGCGGCTCTCGCCCGACGCCCAGGCCGGCATCCGGGCCCTCCACGCCCAGTTCCCCAACGTGTACACGACGCCCGCCCTGGCGGCCAAGTTCGAGGTGTCGGCCGAGGCGATCCGGCGGATCCTCGCCAGCAACTGGGCGCCGACCCCGGAGGAGGAGGAGATGCGGCACGCCCGCTGGGTCCGGCGCGGCCTGTCCGTCTGGGAGCGGCTCTCGGCTCTCGGGGTGAAGCCGCCGCGGCCGTGGCGGGAGCGGATGGCGGAGATGGCGGCTGAGGCCGGGGAGCCGGCTCCGCCCGAGCTCAGGCCGCCCCCGCGGAGGCAGCCGGACCGGGAGCGGCGGCCGTACGGGTCGTGGCAGCAGTGGGACGAGGACGAGCGCACGGGCGCGGCCCGGGCGCGGCAGCAGCGGGAGCGGGAGGAGCGGATGAGCTGGACGGAGCGGGTGGGCCGGAACCTGATGTGAGGGAGAGAGGGGTGCTCTATGCGGCGCCGGTCGCCTATCGGCTCGCCGGTTTCTGCTTTTTTTTTTTTTTTTTTTTCGAGAGAGAGAGAGAGAGCCGAGATCCGAGAATCGAGATCTATGGAAGAGAGGCTACCGGGATCATCCGGTGCATCGGATGATCGCTGAACACCTGCATGTCGCTGCCTGTTGGAGAGCCGAGAACTTGGCTTGGGCTCTGCCACGGTACTGGCGGTAGCGGAAGGGTCGTCCGATGGGATGGGGGAACGATATATCCACCCATCTATCGTCGAGATCTGGCAGTGTGCTTGCATTTAGATATCACGGGGCTGACGGTAACGAGGAACGAGGGGAACTCGGAATATCTAGAGGCCGATCCTCCACCGTGTAGATGGTAGCGTATAGTAATAAGTAAACGCACCACCCGGCCCTGGTCGGCCGCCTTTTCCACCCGCCTGTCTCTATTCTCGAGGAGTCGAGAGGCTGGGCCGAGATTTACGGAAGAGCGGAAGCAAAAGACGATGGTGATATATATATTCTCGAGGCCGAGACTGCGAGAAAAGGGATCGAGATTTACGGAAGCGCGGGAAGCAATAGAAGATACCGATGTATATATTCTCGAGGCCGAGACTGCGAGAGAAGGGATGGGAGCTCAATTCATTCCGATTCAGATCGCCACTGACAAGGCTCCAAGGTGCGGTCGCGTAAGTACCCTGCGCAGGCTCTGGCGCTGCTGTTGGTGCTGCTGCTGCTGCTACTGCTGCTGCTGCTACTGCTGCTGCTGCTACTGCTGCTGCTGCTACTGCTTGCTAATGGTCCCAGCCAAATCTTGCAATCATGCAAGCTTGCCACCAAATCCAGTCCTGCAAACCCAACTCGGGCCGACCACTCTGGAAAAAAGAAGAAAAAAAAAAAAGAAGAAAAAAAAGAAAAAGAAAAACAGGAAACAAAGGACACGGACAAGAAGCAGAGAAGAAGGAAACAAGACGGGGCCAGCTAGCCAATTCAATCCTGGTTGATCCATGCCATCCTCGGCCTACTGCTGCCTTGAGATTGTGAAAAGATGTGGCCTGTCCCCTGGACCCGCATCGGACACAATTAGCTTAGTCAGAGATGTCTGGGGATAAAACTCTGGCTGGGCCTGCCAGCAGAGTTTTCCTCCCCTGAGCACAATTGAACACAGACACCCGTCATTGGGTTGTCTCCCAGTGCTTCACGCCCATTTTCTCTACAGATTGCCAGCCATTAGATCCCGGGGCGCCTGATATTATATTGGACGGCTTATGTCCTGCGGCCGCTTTGAGTGTCTTGGTCATTGGCCTGCCCCCTCACCAAGCAGGACACACCACACAGCCCATGTCTTGTCCACGTGTGGGCATCAACTGCACAAACAGTCCCCCCCCATCCTTTTTCTATGCTCATCATCCCCCGTCCTCTCCCTGTACTCATCATCCCCCATCCTCTCCCTATGCTCATCATCCCCCATCCTCTCCCTATGCTCATCATCCCCCATCCTCTCCCTATGCTCACCATCCCCTGTCACCCCCCCTCCACCGATGCCTTGTAGTGTTTTGCACTACAAGGCATCGGCACTTGGGCCCCTGAGCAGTGGCGCCAGGTGGCCGGTGGTTCCCGGTGGTGCTCCCCCAACCATCCATCTCTTGACCGGTCTCAGCCGGCCTTGGCTGGGCTTGGCTGGGCTTGGCTGGGCTTGGCTGGGCTTGGCTGGGCTTGGCCACCGACCTGTACGAGAATAGGGGTTCAGCCAAGAGACCAAGAGGTCAGCCAAGAGATCAAGAGGTCAGCCAAGAGATCAAGAGGTCAGCCAAGAGATCAAGAGGTCAGCCATTCTCATCAAGAGGTCAGCCATTCTCCGGCTGCAACTGCACCCAGGGGCGCCAAGCTGGGTGCCGAGATGGTGCCAGATGAGTGGCGCCTGCCAAGGCTCAGCATTTGGAGATTGCAGCCGAGAGCAGACAAGGGCCCAGTTACACGTATCTGTCTGCCTGCCTGCCCGGTGCGATGCCATGCGAGGTGATGCGATGCAAGAGCGCATGTCTGACTGGCCGACTGGCGATGCCAGCCACCACGACCACCACGACCACCATGACCACAGTGGTGGTCGTGGTGGTGGCAGTGGTGGTGATGATGATGACGAGGCTGGCGTCAGCGGGGATTGCGAATAACCATGGTACCAAGCCAGGGGTGTTTGTCGTGACGCCCGCTTGGTCCGCCTGTCCACCGGGCTGTCTGCCTGTCCGCCGGTCCGGCGGTGCGCCATCTGCCACCCGTGGCGGTGAACGGAACATGCTTCTATTTTTGATGTGTGTTTGAATGCTGGGCTTTTTGCTATGATTTTTGATTCGTGATTATTTGTTCCTGTCCGTGTCCGTGTCCGTACAAAAAGGGACTGGCGGGCGGCCAGGGCTTGATGGCAGGAGCCGCCGTCGGAGATCCCCCACCCCCGCTGTCCCCTGTCCGGCCCTGTTTTATTTTTAATTTTTTAATTTTTTTTTTTCATACGGCTTGTTTTTCTCAAGTCTCATTTTTCGCCAGTCTTGC
The DNA here is from genome assembly GCA_025802115.2 of Bertia moriformis. Taxonomy (NCBI): domain Eukaryota; kingdom Fungi; phylum Ascomycota; class Sordariomycetes; order Coronophorales; family Bertiaceae; genus Bertia; species Bertia moriformis. The sequence continues at coordinate 20,799 of JAOYNC020116454.1, forward strand.
TGTCTGCCGGCGGTCCAGCATTTTTTGGGGTCGTTTTCCTGTTCCAGGGGCCCCTTCCCGGCTGGGAGGTTAAGGATAAGGTGGGGCGGGGCCGTCACATCTGCGCAACCGCGGCAGTTCGAGTCTCTCTGGCCTTTTCCTGACCCTGGCCTTTTCCTGACCCTGACTATGCAACATGATGGCGGGCGCCCGCAGCCCATGGCGCAGGCCACGGCTACTGTTCCTCATGCTCTTCATGTTCTCTGCATATCGTCAGTGTTATTTTTGAAATGTTATGCATTTTAACTCGCCATCTTGTGGCCTCGCCGTGCCGTGGGGTAAAGAGGAGTGCGATGCGTCGTCAGCGGCAGTGATGTGGCAGGTTGCTCAGGCCAGGCCAGGCCAGGCCCGGCCAGGCCAGGGCGTCTGAGGGCCCAGCGACAGTCCCTGTGACCCGTGTCCGAGATGGGTGTGCTGGAGATGGGTGTGCTGTGCGGCCCTCCCTGCGGTGGATGGGAATGTGCTATGGACGTGGGTGGCGGGAGAGTTGTAGTATTGTAGTACAGACCGCGGGCATCGGATCCCACGGGAGGAGAGGTTGGCCGGCCCGGTCGGGTGCCGGGATAGTACCCGTATGTGTTCACTTACCTACTCACCTGCCTACTCATACTATATACCTGCCTACTCATACTCCTTACCTCTATCTACACCCACCCTTACCCCTACTTACTCACCTCTATATACCCCACATACCTAGCCGTGGCTAGGTAAGTTCCGACCGCAAGGTAAGAGGCCGCCCGGGCACAGCAATCGGATATCAGTTTATCAGACCGGGCAGCGCCTGATAGACTGGCCGACCAGGGCGGCGCGGACCAGAAGCGAGACGGGGGGGTGGTCCCGAGCACATGTTTCTCTGGTATTTCTTGGCTCGGATTCGCTTGGCGGAACCAGCAGCACTAGAAGTACCCTCTCACAATAGCAAAACGCCCATCATCGTCGCCATAGTCGGCGTTACTGTAGTTATCGTCGCTGTACTGTAGTCGTTGTCGCTTGGCTATATTAATGTATTTAACCTGACCGCCCCCTGTCTGTTGGGTGCGGCGTCTTCCGTCTGTTCTGCCTGCCGCCTATTCCTCCTGTCAACTGCCGTCCCAGCTGAGCACGTAGGGTGCGCACCTGGCGGTGGAGTGGGCGCTGCGCACGCACTGCGCACTGACAGATGGCACGGCCAGCAGTGACCTCAACAGAATTTATGCCCCGGGCCAGTTGAGCGATGCCACGGACCGCCAGCCCACTCTGAGGATGGTTATAAAAATCCTTCCTTTGGCTGCCGCCTGTTTCCCCCTCGCCCTCCTGCTCTCTCTCTGCTCCCTCTGCGCTCCTGCCTATTTCCTCTACCAGCTCCTCCACCAGCTCCTCCACCAGCTCCTCCACCAGCTCCTCCACTAGCTCCTCCACCAGCTCCTGCTACCTCCCCCCCCACCACTGCTACTACCTCCCCCCCCCACCACTGCTACTACCCCCCACCCCACCACCACCCCCCTGCAAAGCCAAAAGCGCAAGACCGCGAAACCACAACCCACAAACCACAAATCCGCCAAGGGGATAAAAATACTCACCCTCGGCCCCGTCTCGCAGATCCGACCCAGGTCCCGCCGGTGAGTCCCCCATCGCGCACTCTCTCCATCGGGGCGCCAAGCCCGCTCGCTCGCTAGCGGGCAGGCTTGTGCATGGATGCATGCATACCCCGCGGCCCCGCGGCCCCCGAGCCCTGGACCCCTGGCACCCTACACCTTTTTTATACCCCGGCACGGCGGAACCCTGCCGACTGCTCCCCGCGCGCGCTGACCTGAACGGGCAAGCAGGTCTTGGCCAAGTCTTGGCCACGCAGAAACCCAAGATCCTATACGCTGCCGCTGCCCCGCCGCCCGCGGTACTCGCAGTCGCACCAGCCGCCCGCAGCAGCGCGCGGTACTCGTACCGCGAGGCCGCGGCAGCCCGCAGCAGCCCGCGGCAGCCGCTCCGGACAAACGCCACCACCACTCAAGACTGGGCCTGCCCTGGGCCTGCCCTGCCCGCTTATCCCGCTTATCCGCAAGCCCAAATCGCGGCCGCGGCTATCATGGCCGACAAGCTCGGTTCGTCCTCTCCTTCTTTGTGCTATACTTGGCTAGGCAGGCAAGAGAAAAAGGAAAAAGGGAAATCGGGCGCGGGAAAAGGGAAAAAGAGGCAAGGAAAAAGAGGCAAGGGAAAAAGAGGCGCAAAAGCCCCTCGTCCCTCTTTCCCCATCTCCCCCCCGGATATCTCCCCCCCGGATATCTTGGCGGCCCTGCTCTGGATATCTTGGCAGCCCTGCTCTGGTCTCTTCTCTTTTATTATTGTTGGATTTTTCTTTTGTTTCTTCCGGCCCGAATCACCCTGGGCCTGCCCTCTCCTTCTTTTCCTGCGCTTCATTTCGCCGCTATCTCTGATTCCTATTTCCGTCCGGCAAGACTGCGGTGCTCCAGCTCCCCCACCGGTCGCCCCCAACTCCGGTCGCCCCCAACTCCTGATTTTACTGCCTGCCTACTTGCCTGCCTACTTGCCTGCCTGCCGCTCGCTGCCTGCCAGCCCGCACTGACCGAGCCCGCGCGAGCAGACACCCCGCCCTACCAGCACCTCCGCGCTCACGGAACCGGAGCTGGCGCCGGCACTGGCACTGGCCGCCAGTCCACCCTGGCCAGGCTTGTCATGCACAACAACCTGGCGGCCGCCCAGCAGTCCCTGTCGCCCCCGTCCACGGCGTCGTCGCCGGATCTCGAGTCCGAGGAGGCCCGCCACAATGCTGCGGCCCCGACGCCGGCCATCCCGAATGTGGCCCTCCTGCCACCGCCGGCCGAGGGCGTCGAGTCGGCGCTGTCGCGGGCCCTGACGCGGGCCGAGACGCCCGAGTACGCCCTGTTTGCCGACCGGGCCGCTACCACCACCAGCAGCAGCTCCGGCACGTCGACCGGCCAGAGCTCTCCGAGGATGTAAGCAGCCGTCCGCTCTGGCGGGATCTTTTTGTTTTCGGACTTTTTCTGCTTTTTCTTTTGTTTGACGGCAAGAAAAAGTGGCCGCTGACCAGCCCCAAGCCCCCCGAAGCGCCAGAACTCGGGAAGCCACACCCCCCGCATCCGGCCCCATGCCACCACCCTCAACATCCCGGGCATGACGCGGTCGCGGGCCTCGCCCGACGGCCGCATCCCCCAGCGCGACGTCGCCGCCAAGCTGGTGATCATCATGGTCGGCCTGCCGGCCCGCGGCAAGTCGTACATCACCAAGAAGCTGCAGCGGTACCTGTCGTGGCAGCAGCACAACTGCCGCATCTTCAACGTCGGCAACCGGCGCCGCGTCGCGGCCGGCAGCGGGCCGGCCCTTGCGATGCCCTCGCCGGCCGCCTCCCCCTCGGCGGACCAGGCCAGCCAGGCGAAGCAGATCGCCACGATCCTGCTCAACGGCGCGCCCGCGCCGCTCGTCGACGAGCCGACCGAGCTGGACCTGAACTCGCCGGTCCGCGCCGGCGCCGGCATCGTGGCCGGCCCGGCCGCGGTCCCGGTCATCGTCCCGGTCACGGCGGCGATCACGGCGGCGGCGGCGGCGGCGACGGCCGACGGCGGCGGCGTCGCCAGCCACTCGGCCAACTTCTTCGACCCGCAGAACGAGAAGGCGTCGATGATCCGCGAGCAGCTCGCGATCGAGACCCTCGACGAGCTGCTCGACTACCTGCTCAACGGCGGCGGCTCCGTCGGCATCCTGGACGCCACCAACAGCACCGTCCACCGGCGCCGCCTCCTGATCAACCAGATCCAGAAAAAGGAGCCCAAGCTAGGCGTCCTGTTTATCGAGAGCGTCTGCGACGACAAGGATGTCAGTGTCTTTTTCTCTCTCTTTTCTTTTTTCTCCAATCTTTTTTTTTTTCTCTTTTCTATTTTCTCTTTTCTATTTTCTCTTTTCTATTTTCTCCATTCTTTCTTCTCCATTCTTTTTTCTCCGTGACCCAGCTGACCCCGGCCCAGCTCCTGGAAGCCAACATGCGCCTCAAGCTGTCGGGACCCGACTACCACGACAAGGACCCGGTCAAGTCCCTCGAGGACTTCCGCAAGCGCGTCCAGGCGTACGAGAGCGCGTATGAGCCCCTGGGCGACTACGAGGAGAAGCTGGATATGCAGTACATCAAGGTGCGTCCACGTCCAGTCCACGCCCACATCCCCATACCCGTCCACGCCCACATCAAGATCCACGTCCACTCCATGTCCATGTCCATGTCCACGCCCATGTCCATGTCCACGCCCACGCCCTTGGCCATCCCAACCTCACCCTTTTATCCGTCTCCTTGCCCGCCAAATTACTGACGAGCGCCCAGATGATCAACGTCGGCCGCAAGGTCATCCACCACCGCCTCAAGGGATTCCTCACCACCGGAATCAGCTCCTACCTCACCACCTTCAACCTGTCCCCGCGCCAGATCTGGATCACCCGCCACGGCCAGAGCCTCGACAACGAGGCCGGCCGCCTCGGCGGCGACTCCGCCCTGACCGGCCGCGGCCAAAAGTTCAGCCTGGCCCTGTACAACTTCATCACCCGCAACCGGGCCCAGTGGCTGGTCGACCAGAAGAGCCGGATCGCCAGCTCGTCGTTCCCGCCCCACCCCGGCGACAACACCCCGCCCTACCCGGAGCTTAACCACGAGCTGAACGAGAAGAACTTTTGCGTGTGGACGTCGATGATGCGCCGCAGCATCGAGACGGCCGCCCACTTCGAGGCCGACGACGACTACGACGTCAAGAACTGGGAGATGCTCAACGAGCTCAACGCCGGCCAGTTCGAGGGCATGACGTACGAGCAGATCGCGGCCCGGTGCCCGGAAGAGTTTACCCGCCGCGACGCCGACAAGCTCAACTACATCTACCCCGGCGTCGGCGGCGAGGGCTACCTGCAGGTCATCAGCCGGCTGCGCGACATGGTGCGCGAGATCGAGCGCATCACCGACCACGTCATGATCGTCGGCCACCGGTCCGTGTGCCGCGTCCTGATGGCGTACTTCATGGACCTGACGCGCGACGACATCGCCGACCTCGACGTGCCGCTCGGCATCGCGTACGCGATCGAGCCGAAGCCGTACGGGATCGAGTTCCACGCGTACAAGTACAGCGAGGAGACCGACTCCTTCCACGAGCTGCCCAACTACAAGCCGCAGAAGGCGGTGGGACGGGGGGTCTAGGGGAACTTCTGAACCATCCGCCGAGCCGGAGAGGGCCCTATAATCACGTCAGGGCTGGCGCTCGCCTTTTTTTCTTTTCTCTCTTTTTCCTTTTCCGACTTTTACTTTTTTCCTTTTTCCATTGCCTTTTGTTTTCCTTTTTTTCCTTTTTTTCCTTTTTTCCGTTTTTTCCTATTTTTCCTTCCGGTCGTCAAATCTCCTCTTTGCGCCCGATTTCATATTCCGGACCGGTACCCTGCCCACCCGAGAGATGGCGATGGGGTGCTTGTCGCGGGGTATTTCGGCCTGGACATTCGGCCGGTCGTGGACATTCGGGCATGGTCATCATTCCGGCACGGTCATCATTCGGCATGGCCATCATTCAGGCATGGAGTTCCGGAGGCGAGGCGGACATGGAAGACAAGGGAAAAGTCACTCGGGGGCGGGGGGGACAGAGATACCACGGATCATCAATTGGCTCGGCGGAGCGGGGGGCAGGAGGGCACCAACTGGCCAGCGAGTCAGACAGCATGGAATCGAAACGGAAAGGGCATAACAAGGTCGGTCAGACAGGGGCGTTCAGGAGAGAGAGAGGGAGGGAGATGGACAGAGCGAGGGGGAGAGAGAGATGGAGAGAGCGAGGGGAGGAGAGAGGGAAAGGGAGAGGTGATTCGAAGGACTGGCCGACTGCAGAACGATTACTGCTGCCCACACACATTCGCCTATGGGTGGCGCGGGGGCCACAAGCTGAGGCCATCAGCGGGGGGGGAAGCATCAGCAGGGGAGAGGCTCATCCGCGAGAGGTGAGGGTGGCAGTGGCAGTAGTCAGTTAGTTACTGCAGACAGACGTCAGCACCCACATTTGCTACCATGATCGACATTGCTATCCGTGATGCCTGGCTAGAGCGTGTGTGTGCATGCGCGACATCAGCTGGGATGAGGAGCATGGTGTATGATGGAGTATGATGATGCATGGTGGATGGCACATGGAGTAGCAGCACGACATAGGAACCCAAGTATTGGCTGAGAACCGGCGGGTGGGATAAGCTTCGCGTCATGGGGTATCGAATATTTCATAGCGATGATATGGAATACGAGACTGGTACACGTGTACAAGTACCGTGTGGCGTGGCGGCCCATCGGCTATGCAACAGAGACAATGCAGAATACGAGACCGGTACAAGGGCCACACCGCGACCGATCAGCTATGGAAAGATGGATAGTGTAGAATAGAGGGCTGGTCTAAGTACGCCGTCAAGCCGTATCGACTATTCACTGTAAAAAAAAATACGAATCACGGGGGCGCTAGTATGAGCATCAACGGGGGCGCTGGTATGAGCATCACGTCGCGGCCTCTTGGGTATGGATGGAGCAGATGAATATCGGCCAGGGCCTGAGATGAGCATCATGTCGCGGCCTCTTGGGTATGGATGGAGCAGATGAATATCGGCCAGGGCCTGAGATGAGCATCATGTCGCGGCCTATCAGCTATCCACTGGCAAAACTAAGCTACGACCTGGTATGAGTATCGCGTCGCAGCCGGCCAGCGATGGAACAGAGATCGCATCGAACGAACAACCCGGGCAGGCAGAGGCGCCGCCACAGCAGCACGATAGATGGGCGTATCAGCCGTTAAAAAAATAAAAGAAAAAAAACAGAGACCCATTGCGAATGAATCCAAGCCAGCCACGAATCCGAGTCAGTCGGCATGAGGATCGCGTCGCTGCCAGTTGATGGCTGAAGAAGAAAGGTCGAATCCGAGTCGGTGGGCAGCAAGTGCGGCCAAAAGAAAGGTTACCGAAAGAACGGCCGTGGCCGGCCCCGCCCATCAGCCATCAACAGCGAGGGGGAAACGGGCAGGATATCGAATCCGAGTCGGTACAAGCAAGAACCCACGTAGCCGGCCCTGCCCATCAGCTATTGTTCACAGGGAGGGGGAAATGGGCAGGATATCGATTCCGAGTCAGTCCAAGCAAGAAGCCACGTAGCCAGCCCCGCCTCTCAGACATCAACGGGGAAAAGATCGGATTCGAGCTGTACAAGTCGCCGCCGCTCGCCTATTAGGCATTAACGGAGGGGGACGCGTCGCTCGCTCGCTGCTAGCAGCGAGGCAGCGATAAAGCTAGGCCCGGCCAAGACAAGACAGTGATGGTGGTGAGTGGCGTGACGTCAGTCAGCACAGGCATCCATCAGTCACGATGCCGGCCATGAACGGCGGATGACAAGATACAGTAGCAACACGGAATAGACACGATCGACTGAATGCGGAGTACGAATCGGTAGGCCCCACGTCGCGACCTATCAAGAAAATACCCGACACGGAGGACGGGCCCGGCTGCCGGGCTGCCTGCTTCACTTTGCACCCCCAGCGTCGTCCGCCTGTTGTCTGATGGTTGATGATTCAGCATGTGGCAGGTCCTGTCCGCCTGGCCTGCTGCCCTGCTGCTCTGCCACCAATCCGAAATCCAGCCACCTCCCTCTGCTGCCGCTGCTGCTTCTGCTGCCGCTGCTCAGCCCATCGCCAGTCCGAAATCTGATCCGCCGCTCATCGACGGTGCGCGGGCGGTGGCGGCGACCCGGGCCGCGGCGACGTGCGGTTTCGCGTTCATGCTGCTGACCGTGCTCGAGATCGCGATCTCTCTGCACGGGTTGGCGAATGTCGCGTTCGGGGCGTGGCTCGGGCTGATCGGCACGCTGGTCGCGCTGCTGGCCTCCCGTGGCCTCACCGCCCCGGCGGCCGGCGCCCGGGGCCGTGGTCGGTCCCCTGTCGTGCTGCCCGCGGCTGCGGAGATCATCCTGTTGGTGCTGGGGATCGCCCTGTGCGTGTACGTCGCGTCGGTGCTGCTCGGTGAGCCCGAGGCCGTGCTGTTCGTGGCCAAGGTCGTCTTCGTCGGGTCGGTCGCCCTGATCGCCCACCGGGTCGGCCTGAGCGCCTGGTTCTCGGGAATGTCCAACCGGCACAGGGGTGTCGTCCCCGTCGCCGCCCTGCTGGGTGCTGCTGCATTCCCGCTCACCCAGAACGGCAACGACACCAACATGTCGATCGCCTACCAGATCCTGGTGTTCGCGGCGGCGGCGATCGGCCTCAACATCGTCATCGGATACGCCGGTCTGCTCGACCTCGGTTATGTCGCTTTCGTCGGCGCGGGCGCCTACACCTCGGCCATTCTCTCCGGCGCCCCCTCGGCACCGCAGTGGTGGCACCCGCCGTTCATCGTCGCCTTCCTCATGGGTGGTCTGGTCTCGGCGGCTCTCGGCGTCCTGATCGGTCTGCCGACGCTGCGGCTGCGCGGGGACTACCTGGCGATCGTGACCCTTGCGTTCGGCGAGAT